>PVJS01007230.1:46923-57029 GCA_004027185.1 Glis glis | reverse complement strand
TTTTTTTTTTTTTTTTTTTTTTTTGCGGTACCGGGGATTGAACTCCGAGCTACACCCCTAGCCCTATTTTTTATACTATATTTTGAAACCGGGTCTCACGAAGTTGTGGAGGCCTCACTAAGTAGCTGAGGCTGGCCGCAAACCTGGATCCTCCGGTCTCCGCCTCCCAAGTACTGTGATTACAAGCGTGTGCCACCACACCTGGCCCCCAACCCTGTTTTTAAATTTTGAAACAGGGTCTCACTAAGTTTCTGAAGGTCTCACTAATTTGCTGAGGCTCTCCTTGAACCTGCGATCCTCCTGTGTCAGCCTCCCCAGTACTGGGTTTAGAGGCATGCACCACCACATCAGACTAGAGAAAAGCCAATTAAGAGTTTACCAACAGAAGTTAGAAGTGGTAAACTAGAAAGTGTATGCCTACATTCAGACATTCAAACTTAAAAACAAACCAGGAAGAAAAAAAAACTACTACTACAAAACACATCTTCAGAAGGGAACTGGAACATCAGACTGATATTCCTGGACTTGATTAGGGTGAAAATTAAAAGAGCCCTGCAAGGAAGGGGACAGAGAGAGTCCAAGGCACTGTCAGAGGAGAAAGCCTAGACCAATGTGGCTACGAGATGAAAGGAGAGAAGCCCAGAAGAAGACTGGGCATGGTCTGCAAGTCCCAGAATATAAGACTAGTAGGTTCTAGCAGGACAACTTTAAGTTCTCTAAATGTGCCTTGGCTCAGTACTGGTCTTTTGCAGAGAGACTCTCTACTTTCAAAGCCTATTATGCCATTTCTCCCACTAAGTTCTATCTATTCTTTGAGATCTGGCTTTAAAGTTGTATCTTCCAACAAACCTTCTCAATGTCTCTCAGCCAGAAGGAATTACCATCATTGTCTCCCCTCAAATTCTATAGAACTTTCTATAAATCTGTCAAGAGCCGGGCGTGGTGGCACACGCTTGTAATCCCAGTACTTTGGGAGGCGGAGAACGGAGGATCCGGGTTTGAGGCCAGCCTCAGCTCTCTCCCTGTCTCTCTCTCTCTCTCTCTCTCTCTCTCTCTCTCTCTCTCTCCTTAGTGAGGCCCTCCGCAACTTCCGTGAGACCCGGTTTCAAAATAAAGTATAAAAATAGGGCCGGGGGCGTAGCGCAGAGGTAGAACGCCCCTGCGTTCAATCCCCGGTTCCGCAAAAAAAAAAAAAAAAAAAAAAAAAAAAAAAAAATCTGTCAAGACATATAGCATCTTCTATTTGACACTATAGTTAACTGTGTGCACCTTGATTTTCTTACTATGCTATGATTTTCTTGAGAGACCACATCTACTTCACATTTATGCACTATATAGAAGAGAAGGGCATTTAAAATGTTAGTAGAATAATTATTTAAACAAGAGCTCTTTACTCTCCAGAAAATGGGGAACCATTACATATTTTAAAATATGTGTGTAATATGATCCAAATAATGTATTGGAAGGTTATTTGGTAGGAATATGCAACAATATAAATATAGAAAAGTAACCAGAAATCTAATTCATAAATTATTAGCATACAGCAATATGAATTAGAAAGAAATGAATAACAGAAGATTTGTTTTCTAGGAAGAATTAGATACCATGATTCTAATTGATTGAGATGAAGATGTCAAAGATGAGTGGTGGTTTTTAGTCGAGGGAAACCAGAGTAATATAGACATAAGAAGAGATTAAGCTAAGTGTGGTGGTGCACACCTGTAATCCCAGTACTTGGGAGGCTAAGACAAGAGGATTGAAGGTTTGAGGACAGCCTCAGCAATTTAGCAAAACCCTCAGCAACTTAGCGAGACCCTGTTTCAAAATAAAAAGGGCAAGGAGTGTAGCTCGAAGGTAGACCGCCCCTGGGTTCAATCCCTAGTACCAAAAAGAAAAGAAAAGAGACTGATTTAGGCCAAGAAAGTGGGAAAGTGAATTGACCTTTAGGTCTATTGACATTTCTATTACAGTTAAACAGCCAAGTGGATGGGCAGAATTGAAGCTCAAGAATGGTCAGCTTATTCAGGGTGTTTCCACAGATTTGGAATGGCCTGGCATGTGGTAAGATGCACGGTGTATTGAGAAAACATTATCTGTTTCTCTTCAAGTTCCCAAACAGCACCTGGCTGAGGCTGGAAAGTACAAAATAGATGAGATAATGATGGGGCCTGAAAGGACAAGAAAAATGCTGGTAAATACTGCTTGTGGGAGTTTGCAGGGGAGTGTTTGGTAAAGCTTCAGTTGAGGGTAGAATATTGAATAGATGGATGAAAATACCTGAAGGAAATGTGGATCATCAAAGAAAATTTTAGGATACTTCCCAATTGTGCACCGAACCAGCAGCACCCACAGAGAGACTTATCTCCAAGACTCTAGAAATGTGGACTGCATACTTTTTCCCAAGATAATAACTCAGAGACTCATTTTTTTTGCAGTACTGAGGATGAAACCCAGGGGCATTCTACCTCTGAGCTACACCCCCAGCCCTATTTTTTATTCTTTATTTTGAAACATGGTCTCACTAAGTTGCGGAGGGCCTCACTAAGTAGCTGAGGCTGGCTGCAAACCCAGAACCCAGATCCTCCTGTCTTAGCCTCCCAAGTACTGGGATTACAAGCGTGCGCCACCACGCCCGGCTAACTCAGAGACTCTTTATATCCTTCCAAAGCCACAAAGCAATTGCATGGATAAGAAGGCTCTAGTACAATGGCCAGAATAAACAAACTCTAAAGATGGCCTTCGGGTGTTGAACAGCTGGCATTAGTACACCACCGCACACTCGGATCATTCAGTTCCACTGTGACCAATGAGCGACAGACAGGTAAACACTACAACTCATTCTTCCCCTGACTTTCCCATATCTGAGAGAAAATGTATGCTGAGAGAGAGTAATTTGTAATTCAGGACCTATATTACTTTAAGGGATCCATAGATAGTCTTTAGGATGTCTGGAAACTGCCCACAATACTGAAAACTTTTTTCTGTGTATGTATATATGTGTCTGTCTCTGAGGAGAGAGGCACGGATTTTTCTAGACACTGGAAGAAATGTGTGAATGCATGAGATTAGGAACCACTACTGAAAGATAAGAAAATTAATGATGCCCATGCAGCCGGATTGATTTAACATTAGAAGTTTCATAAAGGGCTGGGAATGTAGCTAAGTGATAGAATACTTGCCTAGTATGCCCAAGACCCTGAGTTTGAGCCCCAGAATTTTAAAAAAAGACAAAAGAAAGAAGAAAGAAGAAAGAAAGAAAGAAAGAATTGATAAAGAATATACTACAACTGACTCAACTTTTCATATTTTTAGTGGGGGTGGGGGTTTACTGGGGAACCCAGGGGCATTCTATCTATGAGCTACACCCCATCCTTTTTTACTTATTTTTAATTTTGAAACAGGGTCTTGCTAGGTTGCTGAGGGCCTTGTTAAATCCCTGAGGCTGGCTTTGAACTTGCGATCCTCCCATCTCAGCCTCCCAAGTACTAGGATTACAGGCATGCACCACCATGCCCTGGTCAACTATTCATATTAAATATTTGGTTATTGATGCATCATAAATATGTATGTTTTCATCATATATATTTTCATCATATAAGTAAAATATTTTCATAATTTTCAATGAAAAAGGCAGGAAAATAAATTGTATAGATAGTATGATTTCAACCATAAAAACATAAAAAAGAGTCATTCATTGTTGAGGTAATTTTTAGTTTCTTTTTCAAAATGTTTGGTATTCTCCAAATTTTTTATAAATGAGTATATATTGGTTTAACATGATAATTAAATATAATTTATGAAGATACATAGAGACTACAGGCTTCAAAGACTAATTGTGAAAGTACTTTCCCTTTATGGATGTACAGATCAGCCAAAAATGGCCCATTCTCAGACTTTTCTGGAAACTTCAATTTGAGTAAACTACATTTTGTTGGTCCCTAATGTCCTCACACAGCCCAGCCTTTTTAATGACATGTGCTCTGGCTATGTCACAGATTTTTTTTCCCTCTAACACACAATAGTTTCTCTTAGTTGACTGAAAAAATCAGATTTAGAAATAATTTCAAGAGAAAAATCTAACCTGTCCTTTAAAAGCACCTAAGTCAACATACTCTACTAAAATACATTTCAGTGTCAATAAATTCTTCACCTCCTACTACCTGGCATCATCGACTCTGCATGGGAAGACCAGAATCAGGGCCATCCACAGGATGACAGCATGTCCCAGCTGTGGCTCCCAACCTAGAGCAGTACAAGTGTTTTGGACCTGTGTGGGATTTGACTGCCACAGTGATTGGGATGTACTGCTGTCATTACACTCACGGGCCAGGGATGCTAAACACTCTGTAATGATCAGAGCAACCCCTCTTAATGAAGAGCTGAACCACCGCAATGCCAAGAGCACTCCTGTTGAGAATCACTGAGCCCAGGCCAGTGTGCTGCCCATCCATTCCTCCTTCCCTACAGGGCTCAAGTCCAAGTCCCTCTCCCCAATGAAACCTCCCCCAAGACACATCAGCACATCCCTTTCTGCATAGAAACCCCTTGTACTCAATTTGGTACTTAATTATATGGTTTCTTATAATAGGATTTAACAGCTTCACACATAAATGCTTTGCCTTCCTCAACAGAACTGTGGGCTTCTGAAGCATCTAGAAGAATTATAAATGCTATCATCTAGGAAATTCTAAGGACCTATCTAACTGAATCAAAATAGATTATATAGGGAAAGGTCAGAGAGCACAAAAACTTTTGACTTTCTAGAGAGAATGTTTTCTTTTCTAAAATATACTTTTATTGGTGCATTGTAATCATACATCGTAATGAAGTCCAAAGTGATAGAGACATACATGCACACAGCACTTGGTGAGAGAGTTTTTTTCTAAAAGAAACAATCACATGCTAAGCTGCCCTATGAAATAGTAAATTTTTTTTTAATTTTTTTTGCGGTACCGGGGATTGAACGCAGGGGCGTTCTACCTCCGCGCTACGGCCACCGGCCCTATTTTTTATACTTTATTTTGAAACCGGGTCTCATGAAGTTGCGGAGGGCCTCACTAAGTAGAGAGAGAGAGAGAGAGAGAGAGAGAGAGAGAGCGAGCTGAGGCTGGCCACGAACCGGATCCTCCGGTCTCCGCCTCCCAAAGTACTGGGATTACAAGCGTGCGCCACCACGCCCGGCGGAATAGTAAATTTTAACTTGGTGTAATGGACAGCAACAATATTATACTCAGGAAAGATTGGTGCCAAAGTGTCAAACATCATTAACTAGTTTTCCTTTCTGATTTTCATAGCTATTAATAAATTGTTGAAATTTACTTCAACATTTTTGATTAGGCATCAAAGTTGACTAAGGTCTTAAACTCTAGCTTAGTTCTTTATCATCATGATCAAAAGCACTAACTAAATGCAGGTAACCTTATTGGGCAAGCTGCATATCAATTAAAACTGACTCAGTGTTTATCAATTAAAATTGACCCAATGTTTATCTTTTGTTTTCCATCAAATTAATAAAAAGACAAGTAAAATGTTACCATGTATGGAAATAACAGACTGAAGTTAATTTTAAGGGGACAAGATGAAGGGGTCAGTAGAGAGAGGCTTGAAGAAGAGTAGGAATGAAGAAGGAACCACACGCTGTGAAAAAGATGTGGTTGAAGAGTTTATCGACCTTGTTTATCTTTGAATAAACAAGGTCAATAAGCCTTGTTTTTTGATTTATTGATCCTTTGTATGTTTTATTCTGATTTATTTTTATTCACTATTTCATGTGGTGTATATATATATACACACACACACAATGGAGTTTTACTCAGCTATAAAGAACAAAATTATGTAATTTGCAAGAAAATGGATGGAAGCAGAGAATATTATGCTAAGGAGATCAGCCAATCTCAGAAAGTCAAGTGCCATATGTTTCTTTTCATATGTGGAAGCTAGAAAGAAAATAGGAAACAAAAGGGACTTCAGATAAATGAGGAGAGAGACCAGTAGAACAGTGGAAGGGGGTTGGTGAAGGGAGGTGGGGAGACAGAAAAGGAGGCTCAATGAAGGAAACAGTCCAAATAATGTTATATTCCACTTCCAATCTCACTAATATGTATGGGGAGAAAAGAAGGGAGAAGGGTGTACAGAGGGAATACACCAAGTGATGTGTGCATGTATGTTTTTATCACATTGAATCTCACTATGATGTATAATTACAATACACTAAAAAAGTATATTTTAAAAACACTAAAAATAAAAATAGAAAAGGTATGGTTGAAGAGGAAAAATGCCTCTTTCATCAATAAGGTGAAGAAAATTTAGTGAAAGAGATGGAACTACAGAATTAATCCAAATGAATCTGAAATGAAGAGGATAGTTCCCACGGCATTTGAGTTTGGGAACTGCGTAAGGGAGGACTGGGGACAAAATCAAGTGAAGACAACATGCAGGAAAATCACCTCGAAAATCCAAAGTGCAAAAAATGAGACTAGGAAAACTAAATAAAGATGAGAGACTATTTTGAAAAAGAATTTGGGAAATTTAGTCTGAATTCCATGACCAAAGGGACAAAGTCCTGAGACAGCAGAATGGATTCAAGCAGATTGGTAACAGTTTGGTAAATTATGCTCTGCTCTGGCTTGTGATATTTAAAGGAATCGGAGGTAATTCAGCAGATACACAATTTCTATAATCAGGTTTGAAAACATTGGTTTTAATAAATGTTGTTCAAAAATATTTTTGATGTACAAGGGGTTAGTGCATCAGTAATGATTATCAAAGCACATTTTTATTTAAACTACTTTTTAGAGTCCAGAGAGTAACACAATTTGGCAAACACAGCAGAGGAATTACAACTTTCAGAACATGTTCTCTTAATTCTCTTTTTAAGTGACAGTTTTATTACTATGGAACAGAATATTTTAAAATTGGAAGGCCACAGCTTCAGAAATGAGTCATGCTATTATACTCTTACAGTGGATTCCAACCATGGGAGCATCTGTTCAGGAGAAAGATATTTCCAAGAACCAAGTCCAGAGAATTAAAGTGAATCTTTCTAACAAAATTCCTTTCTATGAAAAATAAATGAAGCTTCATTTGTAGTTGAAGGAAAACATGTATAAGTTTTTTGGGGGGACTCTGGGGGAAAGAGCTCCAATGTTTATATTTGTGAATCAGTAAGGTATGCTAATTTGTGAAGCAGGAAAAATAAAACAACGTGTCACAGGTAAAAATGAAAATGCATTTACAACATAGAGAATTTAGCAACATTTATGTAGAGGGACACGATAATTCTAAATAAAAATAGCACAAAATAAAATAAAAATAATGGGCTTCCCGCGATGAACATATCATACTTCATTGAGACAAGGGTCATTTTCTCAGTTACTATTATACTCCTTTATAGCCAGCACAGTAGAGTCTCTCTGGATGGTATTGGCCAGGGGTAAAAGATTTGCTTATGAAGTATGTATTTTCTAATACTATTCTTATATCTATTTTAAGGTCTTTAAGTATAAACACACTTGTCAATTTTTGCTTTTCATGTGCAACCTAAAGCATTTCTGAAACCAGATAATCTCATGAATAACTGATTCTTGACACCCTGAAGTCCATGAATATTATATACAACATCACAGTGGCATGAAGTGTTTGTGGGATTAAACCTAAAATAATGCAAATATCCCCAGGGAACAGGTGGGGCTTTTTCCCTTCACAAGGCTCTCTACTATACATTCTTTTCAAAGAAGAAGGAATGACAAAGAATTTAAACTCTGGCACTGATACTCTAACCACCTAAATCAGAGGAGCTTAAAATGAAATTTCAGAAGAGACTATGCACTTTGAAATGTGGCACCCTTAACTCCCAGTACAGTATATTTATGTAGAAGCCTCATTCTTACATCATAAAAAGAAATACTGAAAAGGATGGATAATCTACATATTCAGAAGACTGAGTATATTCAAACGTCATTGAATCCATGTTATAGATTTTTTACAAAAATTGCTTTCAAATGTAGGTCTGGGTCTTTCCTAAGAAGATAAACCCTTTTTCAAGCCAAACTCTCATTCAAATATTTTAGATTTTCAACCGTAACATGTACTGTCCTAGCAACTTTCCCCATTTAAGCCACGTTGTTCATTCACTCAGCACCCATGTCTGGAGATCCTAGGCTGTGCTGGGCACTAGCGTCCGCACTGCTGTGGCCCACAGTGATTCATATGCTTCCAGGTTGGTCCCCAGTGTGGTGGAATGAAGTGGTGGGACCTTTAAAAGTTGGAACCGAGTGCAAGGTAAACAGATGATTGAGAGCACAGCCCTCAAAAGGGATCAGTGTAGTTCTTTCAAGACTCTAGTTAGTTCTGGGGAGAACAATGTATTATAAAAAAGAGTGCAACTCCTGAATCCCTCTCACTTCCTGTCTGGCTATGTGATCTCTTCCATAGCTACTCTCACCATTGTGCTGTCATCTACCATGAGGCCCTCACCAGAAGCCAAATGGATGGGACTATCCAATCTTGGACTTTCAGCCTTCAAAACTATGAGCTAAATAAACCTCTTTTCTTAATATATAACCTAACACCAAGTATTTTGTTATAGTAACAGAAAATGGACTCATACAAGCTCTAAGAATCTGATAAGCACTGTTTGCTCCATTACATCAATTTAATTATACCTGATGCTCTCATATACTCTTAGTCTCTCCTTTATCATACAAATTCAAGGATCTCTCCTTTGAAAGCATTTGTTTGTTTTGTTTTAAGCTAGAATAGTGTTGAGGAAAACACCTTAGAGTAATAGTAAATTGCCTAGTCTGGTACCAACTCCATCCTTATCAGCCTATTACCATAAGCAATTCACAACTTTATAAGTTTCTCTTCATATATAAAATAAGGTTTGCATACTATTTCTCCCACAATATTATTGTAATGAGTTAGTGAGGAGCTGTGTGTACTTCAAATATGTAAGTTACTTTAAGTGATTTCAGCCATGCCCTTTACTCCACTGACTCTAAATCAGCAATCGTTATCTTAAAAAAAAAAAACAATCAAATATGTAATCAAAGATTTGTGTTTAAGAATCTTCATAGGAGAATTATGAGAAAAACACAGCATGGAACCTAATGGTGCAAAATTAGAATGTTTAAAATAACATTGTCTAATGATAAGATGAAATATAGCAAGGTCATTAGAAGTCATGACTTGGAAGACTACCGGGAAAATAAGCACAGGTGATTGTTCTTGTTGATGCCCAGCACAGGCCAGAAAATGTTCAAGGCACATGGAGCAAAATGGAGAGGAAATGGACAAACTCCCTGCTTTGTGGAGCTGAGAGTCTAAGTGGCAATAACTACATAGAAAACTGTGTTACCGGGCGTGGTGGTGCACGCTTGTAATCCTACTACTTGGGAGGCGGAGACCAGAGGATCCAGGTTCGCGGCCAGCCTCAGCTACTTAGTGAGACCCTCGGCAACTTCGTGAGACCCGGTTTCAAAATAAAGTATAAAAAATAGGGCTGGGGGTGTAGCTTGGAAGTAGAACATCCCTGGGTTCCATCCCCGGTACCGCCAAAAAAAAAAAAAAGAAAACTGGAGAGTTGATATGGTTATGGTTAAGTTACATTATGGATCAAGTATACATCCAAATAAAGTACTACGAGGATATCTATAAAATGAGAACAAGTCATCTTTGGATAATTAAAAAAGCAATGATGTTAATTTCACTCCTTATACTTTCTTATATTTTCCATCATTTTTTGTGTGTGTGGTGCTGGGGATGGAACCCAGGGGCAAGCTACCTCCAAACTACACTCCCAGCTCTATTTTATTTATTTTTTATTTCAAAACAGGGTCTTGGTAAATTGCTGAGGGCCTTGCTAAGTTGCTGAGGCTGGCTTTGAACCTGCGATCCTCCTGTCTCAGCCTCCCAATTACTGTAATTCCAGGCAAGCCCGGCTAATTTTTTTTTTTTTGCAATACCAGAGGTTGAACACAAGGGCGTTCTACCTCTGCGCTACACCCCCAGCCCTATTTTTTATACTTTTTATTTTGAAACCGGGTCTCACAAAGTTGCGGAGGGCCTCACTAGGTAGAGAGAGAGAGAGACAGGGAGGGAGGGAG
>PVJS01007230.1:12523-46823 GCA_004027185.1 Glis glis | reverse complement strand
ATCCTGGCCTGGGAGTGATCAAGGTTCTCTTGATCACAAGACTGAGTGGTCTTGACCAAGTTGCTTAATCTTTCGCTCAGTTTCTTTGGCTGAAAAATAAGGGCATTGTATTGGACAACATTAATGTCCCTTTCAATTGTTTTTAGAATTTATTGATGCATTGTAATCATACATCTTGATGAGTTACAGGGTGGTAGAGTTATACATGCACACATCACTCATTTAACCCTCCCCCAACTCCCACCCCATTTCCTCCCCCTTCCCTCCTCCTTGTGTTCAGCATGGTGATTGACTTTGATAAGTTTGTGAATGCACATCGTGTGCATTAGGGTGCTTCCCTCTTCCCCCTCCCATCTCCCTCACGTAGCTCACCTTCTTTACTCATCTAATGTTTCTCCGTCTTTGTCTGGCATGAAGTCTAAATCTTCTGTAGTTATCATTAGGAAGATCAACTAATATGATGGAATCATGTAAATACAATTCTGGTTTTGGAGATTTTCTAATGCCTTCACTATGGTGACTTGGTTTTCTATACTTCCAGGGGCTAAATTTAAGTATTTGGCTCTCTAAGAAAAAGATAATTAAGATATTCTTACATTACACATGAAGTTTACTTTGATATTCCCTAGGACGATCTTAGGTTTTGTTACCTATTCCTTACTTCTCTTATTGTTGAAACCCTGTTCTCAGCTGGGTGACAAAAAAGTAGCATAGGATGTGAAAGAGAAATCTTGGTTAAAGTATTTTTTAATCAAGATGAATAATGGAAAGTATTTTTATTCTTTAATTTTTATGTTCTGATTTTTAATATTAACGTTTCCAATTTTCAGAACTGAGTTAAAATCGTTGCTAAAACTTAAAACCAAGGAATCTGCCACAGTTTACTATTACCAGTAAAGAATTATAATTTAATGCCAAAATATTAGTATTATGCAAAAAACACTTACACAACAGGGTTTGGTTCTATTTTTAAGTATAGGATAATACATTGTACTTTTTAGGATCCAGAAGTTTTGATAAGATGAACAAAGTAACATTATAAAAATGTACTCTAAGAAAGACATAAAATCAAACACACATTCATTAGAATCAAGAGGCCAGTAACCTCTACTTTCAAGGAACATAGAGTTCCTTTTTAACTGAAACAGACATGGTATGGAAGGAAGATAAGAAAAAGGCAGGCTGGAGTAGTCACAGGATTCAGGGAACTGGGGGGTCTCAAAGGTTGATTATCTGAGCAGACTACTGGAGAAAGTGTATACAGACAATGGAGATGCATTTTGCAGGCTCGGGGTGAGGGGGGCAGTAAATAAACCCATCTGTTGACAATAGTGTTTAAAGTTAGGTTTAAAAAAAAAAGAGGGTTGTATAGGCAGAATGGAACTAGATTTTAGAGAGTCTAGAAAGCCGATTTGGGGAGTTTGCTCTTGGTGAGACATATCAAGGATTCATTGCATGTTTGGGGGGAAAAGTAATATTCTGAAAGCAGTGTTTTAAGAACATTAACATGCAGGATGCTTGAAGAGGGTAACCAGAGAATATGTATATTTAAAAAAATGCTATGAGACTAGTTATTCCAGCTGATCTGGAATAGTGTTAAGCAGAACGGAGAGAAAAGCAAAGCGCCTGCTTACCATTTCAAAAGCTATCAGCCTCTAAGATTTCTAAGGCCATGTGAAAAGTGGTCTATCCTCAAATCTGACCATGGACTATTGAATAATTGAGGAATTCTTTCAATATAAATGTTCATCCAGCTGAACAGCCTTCAAGCGCAGGCAAATACTGAGATTCCAGAAGTTAATATTATCACCTCAAATCACTCTCATGAGTTCCAGGGGAAAGACAGTTCTAAAAAGCACACCACACATGACCAGCATGTAAGCAGTAACGCAACGTCTAGTCTTCACATCAGAATTGTTTCTGCCAGCTTTCAGCTAGCGAGGTTGAAGTGAAGAAAGAAATGAGCATTCGAGCAAATTGCCATCAATTATTAATCACAAATCGGAATCAGCATGCAAGTCTACTAGCCTAGCACTTTGCTGCTTACTTATGCCAAAATAAATTGAAACCCAGAGCTATTTTAGATATCTAATTCATGTTTATTTATCAAGACAATTTAATGAACAAAAACATGAATAGATGGTAGGCTTTAGTAGTCTGCATTAAGAAGTAGAGTAAGCACAAAAACCTGAAATTAGAGAAAAGGTCTTGAATATGATCCGTTTCTATCTTCCCGTCTGCTCTGTCCTCCAGATCCACTATTCTTTGAGTTTTGCTAAGCCGTATCCATCTTCAACCTCCTCCCTACTCGGCTATCTTGAGGCTGCACGAAGGTCTTGTCATAGGTATATGAAAGGCCTATAGCACTTCTACTGTTATCCCAATAATATATTGGCAGGTATTTCCAAAACCTAGAATTCATCAACATTCCTTTTCCAAATTACAATTCCCCACAAAAATACATCTGAACTTACATTTAATTGAGTCATCCCAATTCAAAGAAATGAAATAAAAATGTTTATATTGAATTGAGTTTATATTGAAGTGTTTCACTTTAATGGCCTCTGAAAGTTCTTTGGTAAAGAAATTATTTTAAAGCAAACTTAAAAGAGTGGTAGATGCCTATTTTGTGTTATCTGTGAGGCAAAGAGGATACGCCTTCCCCAAAGATAATCCATGTTGATTTGTCCTCAATTTGAACCTTCCTCTAATCTTATCAGTTTAAACCAGATTTTTTTAAAGAGCAATTGAATCAGAGAACCAGTGTGCAGTATTCTGTTAATGAAATTCATCCATCCACTCAAGAAACACTAATGAACTTTTTCTGCCATTGGAAAAATTATAAAAAGATTTTTAAAAAAGATATAATTCCTGATCTCAAAGTTCTCAATCTTGTGAAAGACATAAATCAGTTCCTGAGTGTAAAGAGTGCTTAGTTACAGGTAAAACAGTAGTAAAGGCTCACCTAGACCTTCAACCAACTTACTCAGCTTCCAGAGAACTTTCTAGAAAAGGTTTGGCCAACTATCACTTCAGTTCAAATCCAGCCAGATGTTTGCTTTTGTAACTAAACTTGTATTGGAACCCAGCACAATTATTTAAGTACTATGACTGCTTTCACACTACAAGGGCAGCACTGAATGCTTGCTAGAGATACCACATGGACCTCAAAGCCCCAAATAGTTACTACCATCTGAGGATTTAGAGAGAGGGTTTGCCCCTTCCAGATAGGGAAAGTGGTTGTTTTTGGAAATTGTGGCCCAAAGTGGGCAGGAATACAGCTGGGAGGGTAACGACAGACCAGATCACAGAGCACGTCATGCTCAGGTGGTTGAAAAAAACACTACCAATTGTGAATGTTTGCTACATGCCAGATACTGTTACAGTAATTATCTCACATTATCTCATTCACGGTTCACCATTATCCTGCAAAGAAAAACTAACCTTCATTTAATAAGTGAGCAATCAGATGCACAGATTGAAATAAGGTGACACAACTAATAAATGAGAGAGGAGGGTCTTGAACACAGGCAGTGTGACTCCCATGCTGAATACCATTTTGAGGCAAATATGAAGCTATATCAACGTCTTCAGGAGATGTCAGCAAAGGAGCTAGGACCTTGATACCCCAGACTGGTTCAAGACAAAGAACCTATGCATCTCCCTAAGGAGAAGGAAGGATCCACAGGAATCAAATTTAAATTCATTCAGAGAATGTCAACAAGTTGGTGCTTTCTAGCAGCCAATTAGGAATATTTCTTCTTTCAAAATCCTGAAAATACAGGGAATATGAAAATCTGACACAGTAACACAAAGCATAGCTTTAGAAATCAGAAATGTCCAATTTTGTCCTACTAATGAAACCTGTTACCAGTTCAGCAGGTTATAAGGGAAATGAATTTAGAGATGCCTTATCTATAAAAGGAGGGCTGTGAAGCACATGTCCCAGGGTGATTGTGAGAAAGATGAAAAGATCTAAGTCCTTAGCACCAAGCCTAACACAAAGTAGCAGTTCAATAATGCTAATGCTAATTACTGATACTGACTTTTTTAGGGAGCAGTAAGTGTCTGACACATAAAAGAAATAATGCATTAAATAATTATTGAACATCTGCTTAACAAATTTTTGTCCAGAAATAAAGTATGGCTAATCTCAACCTTAACCAGATGCATTTCCACTTGAACAGTAGACCACAACATGGAAGGGATTTTTAGGATTTGAAATCATCCAGGATGCCTTTGTCTTACTCGTCTTTCCTCTCTCCCCCTCCTACAATTCCTCATCAAGTTCTTTTAAATCCACCTTACAATATCTTAAGTCTCTCCTCCTCCGTCTGTCTTGCATCAGGCAGAACCTGGCCATCTCTCAGCGGGACTAATGCTATCGCCTGCTGACTGCCTTTCCTGCTTCCAGTCTTTTCCTCTCCTTCATCCCATTCTCAACACTTACTGGGCGACCTCAGATGATGTCACTGTCTTTCCAACCTCCAGTGCTCCCTGATGAATAGAGAATGAAGTCTGACCTTCACTCAACACACAAGACCCATCGCCACCTAATCTCCAGCTAACTTCCACGCCCCAATTTCTTCAGCACAAGCTTCTTCCTGCCTGGTATACACTTGGCCCATTCAATACCTAGAAAAATCTCTCTAAACCTAAACCAAATATGCACTGTGCTCTGTACAGTCCTCTTTAATTTATCAAGAAAGCATTGGTCCATCACACACCACACACACACACACACACACACACACACCACCACCACCACCACCACCACCACCACCACCACCACCACCACCACCACCACCACTAGCTCTTATAGTACTTTGTACCTGTCTACATTTTGGTATTTCTACATTGTACCCTAACAGGCATGTGTCACATCTAAACTATAGACAACCTCTAAGTCATGGATTCTGTCTCATGTGACTTCACATCCTCTATGTCATATATTTCTCATTTCATACTAATTATCAATAAGTATTTGCCAACCATTGAGTGATATCATTACTCCTTGTCTGTCTTCATAGAGTCTACCATCATATAAAAATGACTTTATTCTAAGACTTTGTACTTCCTCGGTTACTATATGTCCTTTACACCATGGGATATACAAAGTCAAAAGGAAACGGGATCATTACTCCAGGAATTTAGGAAGGAGCACAAGTGATCATTAGACATTGGGTTTAGATCAGGTAGAGACAAAAAAACAGCTGCCCACATCCTTCCCTTCATTCCCAAGGGGATTTCGGCACTAATGGGTAATTGCGAGGTTTTCCTTGTGTATAAACAAGACCTTATCCTGAAACATCAACTATATATGTAGATTGGGTTTTTGTTCATTTTCTCCAATGTTGTGCAAATGGTTATGTGTCATTTCCTTTAGGAACACGAGAAAACAAAAGTAAGATTGAGCCACTTTCATCACCATAAGTTCAGAGAGTCTTATTGGAACATTTTTTGTTTGTTTTTTTGCATGTTGAGTTCTAATTATAATTGCTTTATAACAAAATGTCATTTTATGAATTCCATCTCCTCCTGGTGGTTCTTTTATTCATGGTGCTGTGTAAAATTACCAGCTCTATTTGTCTTTATTCTCTGAACCAGGGCTGCTTCAAAGAACAGTAATTAATATTTGGCAGATGACAACTAATACATATTCAAGATAAAAAATATATTTTAAAGGATGCCAAAGGCTAAGAAAGCATCTTTGTACCTATTCTTCATTGTTTCACATCTAAGGGCAGAAATAGTCAAAGGCAATAGAACAAAAATAAGAAAGAGCCTTGAGTCGGTGAATATAGTGGTCTCTTTAAACTATAAAGAGTTGGCAAATGAAAATATGAAAAGATCCAACCCCATCTATTTTGTTTACTGTTTTATTCCTAGTGCCTAGCACAGGTCTTAGCTTAAAGAATACTTGCTGAATTAAAGTATAAAGAGATGAATGAAGAGCAATGCAAAACGGAACACACACAGTTTCTGTCTTTAGAAATGCAATCTATAGAAAAAATAAATATAGGAAAACAAAAAGTTAACCAACCTTATCCTCAAGTTATAAGGGGAGGTATGTCAGGAAGGAAAACCCTTCCAAGAGAAGATCAAGTCTGAAAGCCAACTTGCCTAAGTTTTGTCAACCTCAGTATGCAGCTGGGGCCAGCCTTCCTAAATAAACCATTGGTATCAATTTACCAGGAGAAAATGACACCATCACACTGACAGACACACAGTGAAAACAAAGAGAAAACAGAAATTCTGAAGAGAATTTTTCATTAATCGAGAACATGGAAATCCCATCCATGGAAAAAATGTGACCAAAACTTTTCTGAGCTTCATAGGGACCTACAATCAACCCAGTGACAATTCTTTGTTTTGGTCAGCTGCTTCTGTGATAATCGTGTCATCTGTACCACTACCTTTATGCACTGTAACAACTAGTTTCAACTGGATAGGGAGGCTTTCTTTTTGGGGACTGAGTACTCTTACAAAGTGGAAATAATTGCATTGCTTTAGGAATCAAGGATCAAACTGGAGAGTCAGAACTTGGAGTTTCGTAGTGCAGGCTTACAGCATTGATTAGGATTGATCTGGATTGATAAGAGTCACTTTGGGGCTCCCAGAGAAACTCTGATTCACACTGAAGGAAAACCTTTTGCTGCGTGCACGCACTGAATGTGACCTGCTTATTAATTTGGATGCAAGATGTGGCTTAAGTATATCAAACTGGCTATTTTCTCCTATTTGGTTTTCATGTTTTATACCAAGGTCAGAATCTGAAAAAAAATCAATAACCACTCATATTTATTGAGTATGTGCCAGTTCTAAGTGCTTTATATACCTCATCCAACTTAACCTTCAACATTATGAGATAGTTTCTATTATTATCCTTGTTTTATAAATGAAAAGATACACTTTGCTAGCTGAAATTAATGAACTTTCCCAGGTCATAAAATTAGTATGGAGTAGTAATGGGATTTGTACACAGGCCATTGGGGCCCCCAAACCCTTAACAAATCTATTATATTGTATAGTTTCTTTGTATGTTTTAATGAATGAATAAATAGTGTTTGCTGAGTGCTATGGTCTGATGGGTCCTCTAAAATTCATGTGTCAGAAACTTATCCCCACTGCAACAGTGTGGGAGGTGTGGTTTGGGGGGTGTTTAGGTTATGAGGGCTCTGCCCCATGAGTGGATTAATGTTCTTATTAAAGGGCTTGCAGTAGCCTGCTCACCCTCTTCTGCTCTGCTGTTAAATGAGGACCTGGCATCCCTTCCCTCAGCACTCAAGGTTGCTGAGGCCTTGATCTTAGACTTCCTGGCCTTCAGGACTGTGAGAAATAAATTTCTGTTCTTTATCAATGACCCAGTCTCAGACATTCTGTTATAACACCACAAGACGGACTAAGACAATGAGAATGTTTACCTCCTGACTGCTTCATACCATATCCACGGACATTAATCTTAAATAATGGCTTCCCAAGCATGACTTTTTACTTTGTATATTCCCAAAGCTAAAATGGCTCATAACCTTTTAACTGTGCTATGCACAAATAAACTTAACTTGTACCGTTGTATTGCATTTATTGTAGTGTCATTCTGCATATTGTATATGGAAACTCTGACCTCTCTCACATGCAGGTTGCATGTTCTGTAGTCTGCAAAGCTGAAAGAGACTATTAAGATGAAAAATATTATACCATTTGAGGACAGAAGCCAGCATCTAAGTGAGACCATGGAAATGAAACTTTAATATGATGGGTCCTCTTTCTGCTACATCAATGCATTATTACAACAATCAGTTCATCATAGCAATAATAGGTGGTCATAATTTGATGTTATAAAACAGACTTGATATTGCTGCTCTCTTAACAGCTTATCCATTGATCACCTCTTTATTTCCCTTCACAAAGGGGAAAAACAGAAGTGGGAGATATAATGAACTAGCTTGAAAAAAATGAAATGCCATTATTCTCTTGAACAGGTACTGTTAAAAGCCTATTCTGTCTGACGGGTCTGTATATGATAATTGCATTTTCTGAGTCAAAAATATAACATGTAATGGATACATTGGTTAACAACAGAACTAATATTTTAAGTTGGTACCATCAGGGAAATTTTCAGGCTTCTTGTAATGTGGCATAATACGCACAGAGGTCTTGTGTTCAGAATCTTTCCTATCTTACTGGAGAGATAACATACTAATTCATGAAGTAGAGAAAACCCAAGACGCTCATGATTATTATGAATGACAACAGACGCTGGCTTATGCAACAGCAATACTCAGCTTTTCTTGAATAAATAATATATTTCAAATACAAAATGTGTAGGAAAGACCATATGTGCTTTTAAGTAAGAGAAAAAGAGCAATGCAATTAGAATAGCAAGCCTCACTTTTTAGGTCATTATTGTCGCCTGAATAAGGGCCCACAAAGATTAGAGGTCCCAATCCCTACAAGCTATAAATAATATCTTATTTGGAATAAAAGGCCTTTGCAGGTGTGACTCAATTAAGGATGCTGAGATGGGAAGATTATTTTAGATTATTTGGGTGGGTCACAAATGCAGTCACAAGTGTCCTTGTAAGAGAGGCAGAGGGCATTTAATCCAGGCAGAAGAGAAGGCAAGGGCCATGGAGGCAGAGGTTGGAATGATGTGGCTCCAAGCCAAGGAGTGCCAGTGGTCCACCAGAAACAGAAAACACAAGAAATGAAGTCTCCCCTGGAACCTCTGGAGGGAGTGTTGCCCTCCTGGTATCTGAATTTCAGCCTCTGATACTAATTTAAGACTTCCAGCCTCTAGAACTGTGAGACAATAGATTCCCGTTGTCCTTAGCCACCCAGTTTGTGGTTCTTTGTTACATTAGCCACACAAAAATGATATGGTCATGATTAGATTTAAATACAGTCTATCTATAGTTATTCTTCAAATACATGTATTTTCTATTTATCTAGACCTAGTTATAATAACCTTTAAAAAACTCTTTTTCATGTATCATAAATGGAAACAGTACTCAGTAGATGTTAGGATATGCTATTAAGGAAATAAAGCCTCAAGACAGTTTCGACTATAAAAAATTACAAACTTTTAAAGAAATTATAAACCTTAGCTGCTGTGTATGGCCATTAAATTCTTAATGTGGAAAAAAACAAATGAATTCCATCTTACAAAATGCTTCACCTCCCCTCTGTTGCTGCCTATGGGAGAGTTTTTTATACTAGTTGCTTGGATGGGTATTTAAGAGAATCTTAGTGAGAAAATCTCCGTCACTAACACCCTCACTAGATTTATAGTACAAGGATTTTTATAAAGTATAAACACTAGGAATAAAACAGCATTACAAAAGAAAAATTGAGAAAAATATGGAAATAGTATTTAAAAAAACCTACTAAAAAAAAAGGATGATAGAAAAATACTGAATTTCTATTATTGTCCTGATGTCTTGGGAAAACATGTGTTCTACCACTAAGCTATATCCCCAAAAGGTATCTTTTGTATCTTTAATTAAATAAAAGACTATCTGGTCACTTACCCTACAGAAGTAAAGGATTGTTTGAGATTTATCTGGCACCTGTTAAAATTTGTAACTCAATGGAGAAGATTAATAATTTAGAGCAAGTATTTAAGAGAGCAGAAGTTAACACTAGTGTGGTTTTTCTTACAAATTTTGTAAGATACATAAATATTGAATATTTAAAATGGTAATTTTTATATTGACAAACCTATTTGGATTGGTGGACAGTTTATCACATAAGAAGGTTTTTTGCTGTATTAAACTATTTCTGAAAATAATAAAACAAATTATAAGGGTGTCTAACTCTCATTCTATAATTAAAATATTGTTTATCCTAAGTAAAAAATGTATTTGGTTTCCTTGGGTAATATTTCTTCCTACATAATTGTTGATGAATACAAATTTATATTTAAAATTTTCTAAATAGCACTCTACATTTTAAATACAACTATTAAGTATGCTGTTTCCATTTAATTACAGTCACATTTAAGATAATCATAAACTAAAATGTTGTAAGGATGATGTGCATTTATGCTTTTGTACCTTTATTGGGGTATAACATAAGAATAAAATGTATCCACTTTAATGTACATTTCAATGAATTTAACAATATTACGTACTTTTGAAACTACTACAAGATATAGAATATTTCTATCACCCTAAATAGTTTTATTTTGCTCTTTCCCACACCAGGTGACACCTACTCCTAGCCCTAGGTAATCATTTATCTACTTTCACTCTAGATTAGATTGGTCATTTCTGGGGTTTCATATGAATAGCATCACGAAGTATGTACTTTGATGTCTGGCTTCTTTTGCTTGGAATATTTTTAAGATTTAACACTGCAGGAGCTGGTGATGTAGCCAAGTAGTAGAGTGCTTGTCTAGCATACTGAAGGCCTGGGATCAATACCTAGCACTGAAAAAAAGGAAGAAAAGACTTAACTTTGCAATTGCACATATCAGTAGTTCATTACTTTTCATTGCTGAATATTTCATAGATATACCACAATTTATTTATTGATTTATTTATTAATCGTCATTTGGATTGTTTCCAGTTTGGGGCCTCTTAGAAATAAAGTAGCAATGAACGTTCATGTGACAGTCTGTGTCATCATATATTTGGGGGAAGGGTCACAGGTCCATATGGTAAGTGTCTATTTAAGTTTACAAAAAGCTGTCAAGCTGCTCCTTATGTGTTCTGAAGTATTTGTACCCGTTTATATTCCCACTACCAACATGTGAGTTTTAGTCACTCTATATTCTTGCCAGTATTGACGCTGTCCATCTTTTTAATCTTAGCCATGCTACTGGGTATATAATTATATAATAATATATAATATAATTATATATATGTATATGATTATGGTTTTAATTTGCATCTAATAAAATAATGATAAAATGAGCAGCTTTTTCATGGGCTTGCTGATCATATATATCTTGTTTTATGAAGTTCCTATCAAAACCTTTTAGGGAACAGTAACTGTCCATTTTGTTGAAAGATATCTACCCATGCCCTAGCACAGTGTCAGCCCCAACAGTAACTAAATGAATGTTGGTATTCCAAAATCTGTCATAATCTGATGAAATCAGTACCCTTATCTAATTTACTAAAATAAGATTCAGGAAGAAAGAATTAACAGATATCTGAGGAGGGTTTAAAAACTAGTAAAGTGCCAACAAGATGAAATAATAGAGAGCACTCCTTTCTGGGCTCTTTTATTATTTCTCATAAACTTCCAAACTAGAAATACTATTTTCTAAGAAAATGACTTTAAAACATAGCAAGAGACATGATTATGCGAAAAGCCAAATGTCAAACAATTTCACATCCATCTTCATTAAACCAGTATTGACTGACCACAAAGCTCTTTATTTTCTTAAAACAAATGATTTGCCTATCTTTGATGAACGATTTCTCTTTGTCATGCTCTGTCAAAACACCTGATTAAAATAAATTCTTAAACATGATTGTTTAAGTTTCTAAGGAACTCAAAACCTTTCTTTTGAGGAGGACATAAGAAAAAAAGGGATAGGAAAATCATCTTTTTAGAAGATTAGCAATTGTGGCTTTAAATTCAGCTTTAATAGTGTACTAAAAAAAAGTATTTGTTAGCAGTCTCATGGGCCATAATGAGCCCTGGAAGACTTGGGTCCAACCACCAATTTTCACCATGCTGGCAATAGCAGTGTCTTTGTGTTGTTTTAGGGTGGCAAGCAACAGAAAAAGATTCTGGCAAATTCTAACAAAAGGGAATTCATTGAGAGGCTATCAGGAACTCACAGAATCTCCATGAGATTCAAGAACCTGGAAAAGACAGGAACCAAGGCACCTCTGCACCGAGGAAGCTGGAAGTTGAGCCATTCTCTCTGGAGTGGACTCCACCACTAGCAGTCTCATTGAAAATGGGAGCCCCTGATTGCCTCTGCTTTAGGTCTCATCCCCCTCCCACCATGACAAGGTATCTGGAGGCACCTACCTACAGCCCTAGCAGACTGCATCCAAGGGACGGGGTATTAGTATACAGTTAGAACGGGAAAGATCCTGAGCAGTCAGGAAATAATCAACCCCCATTAATGACCTGAAGGAAGTTAAATATCTCTATGTATGAAACTGAACTGGGACCGCTCCCCCACCCCTACCTTCTCAGCTGAAAAGGATTCCTAAGAGGCCCTAACCACATAGTATATAGACATAAGTGCTTTGAAGACTATAATGTACCTGACACATGCAGTGGACATAATAATGATATGACCTTAAAGGGGAAGTATGGAAACACATAGGAAAGAATGCAAACCTGAGGAAAATAAAACTAAAGTCATCATAAACATATACTATAGGATCCTTTATGGGTTTTGCTCACTCTAACATAGCATCTACTTCCTAGAGCAATTTTTTCTTCCAAAATAACTCAAAGGAGTAGTAAACAGAAAAGGTACTGTCGTTAGAATTTAATGTAGCATAATAATTATCATAGTAGTAGTGTGTGGATATTTGTTTTTTCTGACGATCCTTTTTTGGCATAAGAAAGCATGGGTTTTTTTTCCAAAAAGACCAAGAAAACAAATGTCTACTCTGATGTTTCCAGAATGAGAAATTGATTCAAATTATTTAGAAGACACCATACTTTCTAGTGGCATTATTGCTGGTTCATATATTTGCAAATCAATAGGTAGGTATCTCTTTGCTTGAGGGATTGAGTCCTGAGATAATTTATTCATGAGCAAGTTAAAAAAAAATCAAGTATCTAGTCAGTTAATTTCTTTGGGCCATAAATCTTGAGTTCTCTTAATGTAACTTCCATAATTGGATAATGGCAAAAAAAAGATATTTGCAATAAAAATTTGTAAACAGAGGCATATACCACAATGCATATATTTAGAAATTTGAGTAACAATGTGAATGAACTTAATACCACTGAATATATTTTAAAAAGACTAAAATAACAAATTTTATGTTACACATAAAATGCAGTAAAATTAAAAAGTTGGAATACACTATAAATTTTTCCAGTATCAAATATCTCGATTCATCTTTTTCCCCCATAATATGTGAGACTAATGATTTCTACTCTATATTACAAGTCTGATTATAACTATGCTCTTACCTTGGTTCAGATACATATTTCAGATATAATTCTGAAATTGACACTGAACATTAAAGCTCCTGAGGTTTATTCAATGAAATTAAAAACAATTATTCTTATAAATCAAACTATGAATTGTATTATTAATAGTCAATCACTGTCCAATTGACTTGACATTTACATTTTAAATTTTCTGCTATACTTCATTCTAAAAAAATAATTCTTGTGATTTCCATATTTAAAGCTTCCATGAACATTAGCTATCCTTCTTGTGTCTTATTGTACTTGCTAAGGAGAAAAGAAGGTTTGTGACAGCTCAAGGTGGGTGGTGTGGATGGAGGGAAGAGAAAAAGAAAAGGATAAGCAGGGAGATTGAAGAAAACTGCTGAGGGCAGGAAGGTTACACAGACTTTCATCTTATGTAACCCCTCTTTTCAGGATGATATTCAGGGAGCATGTGTAAAGCAAATACTCTGAAGGGAGTAACGTAGTGAAAGGTAGTAGGTTATGCCTCCCTAAAATATGCCACTTTGGCACAAGGATTATTTTGAGCTGCTGGCAATCAAGAAATAGATACAAGAAAGGTTCTCTCCCCTCCCTCATTTGCCCAGAAGCAGGATGTGAATTCACAAAGGTACTGCTCCTCCCTTCTCTACCAAGACAGACAAAGTTCCTCCCTGGAGATGACTTTAATCCCTTATCGGGCTGAAAACAGCCCCAGAGGAATCCATAAAACCAATGTACTAACCAGCCTTTATTACCACTGGTTTCCCATACATTTGCCTTCCCACAATTCACAGCCCCTAGAAAGCAAAGGTGCTTTTCCTTAGTCTTCTCACTTCTCATCTTCTTTGTTGAAGATGTAATATAGAGTTCTAAGCAGGCTCTTTGAGAGTGATTCTCTCAAGTTTTCTCCCATATGGATTCATCTGAAATATACATGGCAATAAGCTTATTGGTTTTTCTTTTGTTAGTCTATCTTTTGTTACAGGAATCTCAGATGAGAACTTAGAGGTTAGAGAGAAAATTATTTGTCTTCCCCTAGAATAGCAAATGCCACAAAGGTGCAATAATATGACTACCAACTTATGAAAAAAGTGACTATGCTAATATACCAAAAGGAAAATATGAAAAAGTAATAAGTGTTGAACCTGCTGAAGGAAATGTGACACATTCTTTATAGTTATAAATAGACACGGCAAGCAATACCATCTTCACATACTACTTAGGACAATGGTTTTCTACTTTGAGTCAAGGGACCTGTCCTTTGAGACCTCTCAATCTTTATTCACCACTGGGTTAGGGCCTAGTAAGGATTATGACTCCTTGATCGCAGGCCTAATTTTCTAAGGAATCCCAAGAGACATTATATGAAAACTGGGGGTTTCACCAAATATAGTTGAAAAATCCCTGCCCCCTTATACTTCACAGATAACATAATTTGATGAAGCTTTCTGGTAATATACATTGGAAGATTTCCAAATGAGCCAAAAACATTTCCAGGATCACTGAAATTTGAAAAAATACTCCAAATGAGACATTTGTCTGAACCCAGGTCATATTGCTAGGCTCAGTTTCTTAGAAACAGCCTTTGGAAATTATTCAGTGGATAATTAATGTGTGTGTTTTATTTGATATTTTTTCAGTATCTCTGGACCTTCAAGACAACTATATGTTACAGTAACTCAGATACCATTTTGCTCTGGGGATATGTAAGAATCATTTCTAAACCTTTACTTGATAAAGTTTACTTGATAAAGTAAAGGTTTAGAAATCAGCTCACCACACATACCCAGTAAAATAGGTGACCGTTTTTAAAAGCCCTACATAGTCTTATCACCACACTGAGGTACAACATCTACAAAAACATGCCTGGTCTAAACCTCAGCCCAGTAAACTGACTAATATATTCTGTGAGAATCCTCTGTGTAGCTGATGATCAAGAGTTCTGTTCAGTTCCCAGCAATTTCATTTCAGCCTAACATTGCTCATTTCCCAGAGCAAAAAAAAAAAAAAAAAAAACGTAGAGTGAAACTCCATTTCCTGCCATAAGTTGCTTTCAGCAACATTAAATTCATTTCTCAGGTTAGGAGCAGATCCTCACTTTTTGAGAGCCAACTTTAAACTGAAAGTATTACAGGAAATAGATAAATAGGAAAGATCCCACTGAAGGCTAGAAAATCCACAGACATTTTTTAATGAACTAGTCTTTCAAAAACAATCAAGTTTTAGCATTTTGTTTTCAAGGCTCATCCTTTGTGAGGCTACATTGTAATGTGACCTGCATACAGGAGGGGCAAATATCCCATCAAAGTAAAGAAGAAAGCTGGCATTTTCTAGGTAACCATTCCTTCATTTTCTAAGAGTAATTTACTGTCACCATTTCCTATAAAACAGTCTTCCAGAACTGAAACCTGGCTTCATGAAAGCAGGTCAGGTTTGTTTTCTCTCAATACTTTATGCTCATTGCTGAACCTTAATGGATAAGAAACATTATTTATATTCTTCCAGAAATAAAAACAAAACAATGTTGATTATACTTTTCCAGGACTATGAAATTCAAGTATATACATTTTGAAGATATCCAAAAAAACAATTTAGGATATTAGCATGATAGAGAAGTAACAGTTTTACCTAATCCATTTAGGAAAACCTCTTTGATATATCTAACAGTTTCTTTCTAATTTTATAACACCGTCCCAATTTCATAACACAGAAAAGCAATATTTTCTGAATGAAGCTAGAATTATTAAAATGTCAACTCAGCCTTGGTTTAACTAACCTACTTCTTTCATCTGCTTTTCTTCCAAATCCAGTAGTGGTTCTGCCTCGTCGGGCATGAATTGATGAAAATGATGAATGGAATCAAGCTGCCTGAGCTTCTAGATCTTGACTGCTCCCGAGGGTAGCAAGCAGGGATCAATCGTTACCCAACATCCCAGGGTCGACCTTTGGATTTCCACCCAAAGCTCACATGACTCAGACTCTTAAGGATGCCTTATGGACTACCCTCAACATTGCAAAATCATAAAGTTCCTTACAGATTATTCAAGGCACTTGGTCTCCTGAGAAGACCATATCTTTACTGCCTGATACCAAAATTCAGCAATCCTTAGTTTTGATTTGCATTTATATGCATTTATTGGACAGCAACTGTCATTTGGTACCCAATGGCAAACAATCATGTGGTACTTTTTCTATCAACTTTTTCAGAGATCTGTTTGTTTATATTTGTTTCCATCACAACATTTCAATCAACTCAGATAGGCTCTTTTCAATAAAATCACACAATTTTAATAAATCATACATATGGCCAAATTCACATGCAGATAACTTAGGCATGTCCTCCTCCTCCTCCTCTGACAAGTCAAGGAGAAAAACAAAGAACCGTACCAGGCAGGCTAATATAAATAGAAGCCATTTCATAAGGCAGGCTGTAGTTAGTTTCAAACATTATTGAAAATGATGGGTTTACCCTTGTTCCCTCATTTTCAGTGAGTCATTTTTCTTTTTTGTGTTATATTTTACACAGGACTTTTCCCCTCTGGCCTTCTCTATATGAGTTTGCATTTTGCAAGTATCCCATCTCTTCCACCATCTCTGTGATATCATTTCTTTCAGCGCACAAACGTGCCCTGGTCTTGCTTATCTTCAAATAAAAAAATACCTTGACTGCATATGCCCTCCCAGTTGCCCGCCTCTTTGTCTCTGCTCTCTGGTACATTCTCTAAAGATTGAATGCACTCATTGTCTCCACTCCCTCAGCTATCATTTATTCCTCCACCTACTCTAATCTGGCTTTTGTCCTCATGCTATAAAGAAACTGCTCTTGACAATTTCACAAAGAGTCCATATGACCAAGTCAATGGGTTCCCTAGTATCTTCATCTTTCATGACTTATCTCAGTAACATTCAACTCTCTTGATTACTTTTCCTTTCCTGAAAGTCCCTCCTCTCTTGACCTGTGTGACACAGTTACCTAGAAGATGCCTCTGGTTGTTCTGTTTCCTTGGATGGCCCCTCCACACGATAGATCAACCAAGCTCTTTCCCAGAGACCTCTTTAGCATCTATGTACTGTCATCCTAATTAACCTCATTCACTCCCAGTTTATCAATAAATTGTTAACACCCAGATGATCTCTAACTCTGACCTCTCCTTTGGGCTCGAATCACATATATCCGACTAACCAACTTGATACCACTATCTTAAAATCAGCAGGTTCAAGCTTGGCATGGTGGCACACACTTGTAATCCCAGTACTTGGGAGGCTAAGACAGGAGGATCCGGGTTCGAGGCCAGTCTCAGCTACTAAGTGAGGTCCTCGGCAACTTAGTGAGACCCTGTTTCAAAATAAAGAAAAAAAATAGGGCTGGGGTGGAGCTGTGAGGTAGAATGCCCCTGGGTTCAATCCCCAGTACTGCCAAAAAATAGAATAAATAAATAATAAATAAAAATCAGTAGGCTCAAAATTGGGCTTTTGACTTTCCTCCAAAGCCTGTTTATCTCAGGTCTTCTTGGTTCCTGTGAGTATTACCATCTACCTGTGGTTATTCAAACCAGAAACTTCTAGTCCATTCTCAACTCATCTGCCTCTCAATATCCACAGGCATCCCACCTGTAAACCCAATTGCTCCCACCACCAAAACATATTAGGAAAATCATTCAATTTCTTCCCATCTCCACAGCCACAAGCCTAGTCCAGGACCTCATCATTTCTCACCAGGTTTTTTCCCACAATAATCTTTTTTTTTTCTTCCTCCTCCAACTATTCTCCACAAAGCATCTGGAGAGGTTTTTACCGGGGATTGAACCCAGGGGCGTTCTACCTTCGCCCTACACTCCCAGCCCTATTTTTTTATACTTTATTTTGAAACTGGGTCTCACTAAGTTGCAGAGGGCCTCACTAGGTAGAGAGAGAGAGCAAGAGACACAGGGAGAGAGAGAGAGAGCTGAGGCTGGCCGCGAACCTGGATCCTCCGGTCTCCGCCTCCCAAAGTACTGGGATTACAAGCGTGCGCCACCACGCCTGGCTCATCTGGAGAGATTTTAACACTATGTATCAGCTCACATCATTTTCCTGCTTAAAATTCTTCAATTGCCTCCATCCGTGCTTAGAATAAAATCCATACTTCTTATTTGACCTCTGAGATAACCTCTGGGATTAGGTCTGGTAATGGAATTTATGAAGGGCTCCATAATCTGGCCCTGTGTTCCTCCTCAAATTTATCCACCGCTCTCCACCTCATACTTGGGCTCTCACCTACTGGTTTTCTCTTAGTTCCTCAAACAGGTGAGTAACTTCTCTGTTTAAGAGACTTTGCACATGCCGCCCTCGCCACCTGCAACGTGATTCCTATAACTTTATTTCCCTCCAATCTTAGATTATAGCAGTGCCAAGGTTACCTCTTCAGAGAGGCTTTCCCTAGCCTCCCTCTAAAACCAGACCTCTCCTGCCAGTTTATATATGCCATGGCACTTTGGATTTCAAACTTACCTTTATTTTTTTGTGGTACTGGGGATTAAACCCAGGGGCATTCTACGTCTGAGCTACACCCCCCAGCCCTTTTTATTTTTTTATATTGAAACAGCATCTAAGTTGCTGATGGTTTCACTAAGTTACTGAGGCTGGGCACGAACCTGCAACCCTCCAGTCTCAGCCTCCCTGGGACTACAGGCGTGTGCCACCAAATGGGCCACAATCACCTTTCCATCTAGTTGCTGGTTGGCTGTATCTCCTGCTAGACTTGTCTGCATAAGAAGAGCAGCACGCCCAGCCCTAGGATACTGCCTAACATATTACAGGCAGTGAACAAGCATTGTTTGATTGTACTAGTCAGCTTTTTAAGCGCATGAGAAATGTTATCCACACTGGAGAATCAACAATCTCTCCAGTCCTTCTAACCTTTGCCATTTAGGATTTTTTGAAGTTTTATTATCTGCCATGTCATGCGCTTTCATGAGGAGGTTCATATATTATCTAACTTGTTTTTCCCAGTAAGGCAAGGATTATTCTCTAAATGATACATATCAAGAAATTGAAGACCAACGTTACTCATGATACAGACCATCAGGGATAGAATTCAAATCCAGCTCTAACTCAATCTTTTGTTGATTATACTCAGGGCTGGGTTCATGAGCATGAGACCCATTTAGGTGCTCAGAGTCCCCACACTTTATTCAGTGTTTTGCAGGCTACCATCTTGAAACTGTTAATAATTTCTGAACATGAGTTTTGCATTTTCATGCTGGATTGGGCCCTACATGTTATGTAGCGGCTTAAGAGGTTTTGTTCTGAAGAGTTTTTTGTGTGTTTTTTTGTTGTGTTCAGTCCCCAGGACTGAACCCAGGGGCATTCTCTCTCTGAGCTATACCCCCAGCCCTATTTTTTATTCTTTATTTTCAAACAGAGTCTCACTAAGTTGCAGAGGGCCTTACTAAGTAGCTGAAGCTATCTGTGAACCTGTGATCCTCCTCTCAGCCTCCCAAGTACTGGGATTACAAGCGTGCACCAGCATGCCTGGAGTGAAGAGTTTTCTAAACCTTCATTCCTACTAGTTTGGCATTTTCTTTCTTGGAAGACTTTGGGATCTAACCACACTGAGTGATTTACCACCATATTCAGTTTCAAAGCATTTACTAAAGTGTTAAGGAAAAAACATGTCAGAACCTAATCCCAGAGGTAATTCACTATCTCTTTTTCTCTATCTGGAGAAATGTCTGCTTATCTCCTCTTTATGTCTGTCATTAACTTTAATCTCGTCCTTGAATAAAAGATTACCTCGTACCTCCATTTTCCAATCTATGAAACTAGATTATTTTAAAAGTTCACAGATACCCCACAAAAGTATAACCAAGCATTGCCCTTCATTAGTCTGTTACTCACAAATTCACTAAAAACACAACCAAACTGATTAATAATACCTTAGAGAATAATCATTGCCTTACCGTAATTTTTTCCTCAATGATCAATGATTCTATCCCATACGGAGACAGGGCAGAGGACCTGGGAACAGGAGAAATTTAAAAAGGCCATCTTCATCACCTTCTGTGAGGTGGGGGGAGGTGGGTGCCAGAAGATCAGGGCCCACCAGCCCACAAGACAACAATTCAAATTAAGGATTGAAATTGGGCAAAAGACATTGGGTCCCCAAAACCCAATTTTGACCAATCATAAAAGAGCAGATGGAAAACCTCATTAAGGTTTAAAAGCCCACCTCCCAAGAGCTTGGTGGTTAATTTCTTTTGGGGACCTCTCCCCCCCTTGGGTGGGAGCTGCTTTTGTCTTCTTTCCCTGACATAAAATAAACATTCATATTTCTTTTTTTTTTTTTTTTGCGGTACTGGGGATTGAACCCAGGGGCGTTCTACCTCCGAGCTCCACCCCCGGCCCTATTTTTATACTTTATTTTGAAACCAGGTCTCATGAAGTTGCGGAGGGCCTCACTAGGTAGTGTGAGAGAGAGAGAGCAAGCGCTGAGGCTGGCCGCGAACCCGGATCCTCTGGTCTCCACCTCCCAAAGTACTGGGATTACAAGCGTGCGCCACCACGCCTGGCAACATTCATATTTCTATACCCTTCGCTAGTCCTTGGACTTCATTCATCAAAATCCACTAGTCAAGAACCCTATAAGAGGAGACATGCCTGTTTCAATACCTTGGAGTCTTCCAGATGGCTGTTCCTGACAGTGGTAATATGCATCTGTCCTGTAGCCTCCCAAGTCTTAAACGGGTTCTTAAAAGGCAATGGATTCCCAGCATCCCCTAGGAACTTGTTAAAAATGCAAATTCTCAAACCACTCCGGCTCATTTATTTGGAAACTCCTGGAAGGTGGGGCCCAGCAAGCTGGGGTTTAACAAGCCCTCCAGGTGATTCTGATAATTGCTCACACTGAGAACCACCAGGACAGCTGATAGTCATTAAAATAGTGGCGTCCAAATTGGGGTTATCATCTAAGTCACCCGGGGATCTTGCAGTACTGTTTTCCCAACCCTGTCATAGAGATAGAAAGTCCACAGGTATGGTATAGTTCATCCATTGACTCTACTTTTAAACAGTGCCCAGGCTATTCACAGAGCCAGGAGGTTTGGGAGTGCTCTAATAAAGTGCCTGTTTGAAATCAGTTAGTTTGATAAACAGTTTTACTATTTCAACATTGAGTTTCAGAATTCCTGGATAGGTGGATAGGTGTTTTTGTTGTTTTGTTTTGTTACGTGTGTGTGTGTGTGTGTGTGTGTGTGTGTGCGTGCGCGCATGTGTTTATCTTTGTGGAATCTACAGAGATTGACAAATTTGACCAAAAACTACTTTTTAGGATGCTTCTGGCATGTTCCAGTAGCCAATTTGCAAGTGATACTAGCCTAAAAGCTTTGCTTAGTGAAATATAGAAACCACACAAACAAATTTAAGAAACTACCAATAGCTGTAACTAAAACAACTTTATGCTCTCGCCTGGCTCCTTTAAACCCTGGAGCACACAGTGAATGCCTTAGAACCATCAAGTTGCTCCAGGTTTCAAGAACTGGCTTTTTGGCTTAGTTTAATAGAAAGAACCTCTTAAAGCAGGTTTACAGAGCCCTTTACTGAGGCCCCCGTATTTGCACAATACTGTACCTCATTTGTTAATCCCATTTGTGTCCTGGTTATCGGCCAGAGGGAAACTGAAATGAGAAAAGACTTGGACTAACAGGGCACCTCTGCCATCCTCCCCAACTCACTCCTTCCCAGCTTCCTTTGATATTCTTCAGAGAAATAAAAGTAAATAGCTTTTCCTGATAGCTCATTTGTCAGTCTTTGCTCCATACTTCAAAATGTGATGGATAAAAATAATAATAAATAGAATTGCTCTAGATTTTCATCCAGTCTCTACATTTTTTAAAAGTACAAAATGTGAAGCCAGGCAGCCTAATTTTAAACCCAAACACTATGACATTGGTCAGGTAAATACGTCTGTAAATATATTAGTTTCCTTATCTATAAGATGGGTACAAGGAAGCCAGGCATGGTGGTGGTACACTCCTGTAATCCCAGTACTTGTGAGGCTGAGACAGGATGATAGCAGGTTCACAGCCAGCCTCAGCAACTTAGTGAGACCCTGTTTCAAAATAAAAAATCAAATAGGGATGGGAGTGTAGCTCAAAGGCAGAATGCCCCTAGGTCCAATTCCTAGTACCACAAAACAAACAAATAAGCAAAAGAAATGGGTACAAGGAAGTTGTTAAAAGGAATGACTGGCCGGGCGTGGTGGCGCACACTTGTAATCCCAGTACTTTGGGAGGCAGAGACCAGAGGATCCAGGTTCACGGCCAGCCTCAGCTCTCTCTCTCTCTCTCTCTCTCTCTCTCTCCCTGTCTCTCTCTCTCTCTCTCTGTACTTAGTGAGGCCCTCCGTAACTTCATGAGACCCGGTTTCAAAATAAAAGTATAAAAAATAGGGCCGGGGACGTAGCTCGGAGGTAGAACACCCCTGGGTTCAATCCCCGGTACTGCAAAAAAAAAAAAAGGAATAATTGATTCAATACATGTAAGTGTAACAGCAGGGTCTCTGATATGTGGCGGTGAACAGGCATAACTTGTGTTAACATGCCCACGTTACTGCTCTTCTCAGTTCAACCTGCTCTTTGCAGTTTAAGTCTGCAAAGACACAGCTTCCAATATCCTGAGCCCAGACCCCGTTATCCTGCTTCCAACAAAACATTGTGTGGTCCTCCTCTTGATTTTCTAAATACTTAGGAGTCTGTGCTGCAGTCTAGGGTTGCTTGTGATGCCCTGTGTCATTCTCTAGTTACCACACCACTGCCTATTTCATTGTATAAGAGGAGCACCAAGCACATGTTTGGAGTCAGATGAAACTGAAGTCAATCTTTCTTCCATCCCTCTCCTCCAGGCTCACTCTGCCTCTTTGACCTTCTTCTTGTTCCTCAAACACACCAAGCACTCCTCTGCCACAGGACCCTTGTGCTTGCTGTGCTGACTGCCTGAACTATTCTTCTCCTAAGTTGGTATCTCCATGGCTTGCTCCCACACTTCATTCTGAGATGTGCCTAATAGAACCAATCAGAGAATCTTTGCCTCTAGCTAAGACAGTGACTCTCTCATTCCCTACTTTCCTCCCTTGATTTATTTTTCCTTATGGCACTTATAATCACTAGACAGCTTATTATACACTTATTTACTGGCCTGTGTATATTCAGCCAGCCCTCCCTAGAATATAAACTCCAGGAGGGCTGGAGCTCAGTTGCATGGAAATGACACCTGCTTAATCAGTTTGTTGCACAGATTGAATGAGGTTAGCATGTAGAAAATAATGAAATCTTTGTAAATATAAAAAAGCTTGGCAAAATTCTGAGCACAGAGCAAATGCTCACTTTCTCCCTTTGCTCATCAGAAATAAAGAGGGGAGCTATATTTTGCTTTCCCAAATTCCTAGGACCCATGCTGTGCCTGCAATCAGTGTCCCAGAGACTGGAGAAGAGGGAGTGGAAATTCTTCAATAACATAGGCACTACTTAAATTAACAGTAAAATTAATCATTTCATAATTAGATTTTTTAAAAAAATACTTGGTTGTGAAGATGTAGAAATATACTTCTTAAGGGCACACAGAGTGAGATTAAATAGGGATGCTTGTGAAAAGGGGAATTTTTTATTGTTTTTTCTACTTAATCAACTTATTTCCCTTCACCCACTGTTGTTGAACATCTCTCTCCCTGGTCTTAATGCAGTTTCTTACCTTAGTGAGTAAGAAGCATGGAACATAAAACCTTTCTCTCATGACAGAGTACCGTGTCTTGGTTGAGGGTCATTGTTATGGACACCAATTCTCATTAGATAGAATTGAAGATAGTGAAGATACATATTACTGGCCTGACTCTAGTTTAACCTGGAGACAAACCAAGGTAATTACTTTCTCAAATTAAACTCCCAGTGAAAATTCTTATTTGCCTCTTATGTGGCACATTTTTAATAGTCGATATTACACAGAGAGAGAGAGAGAGAGAGAGAGAGAGAGAGAGAAATAACCAGGGTTATTTAAAACTTGAAAAGTGACTCAGCATAGCAAAAATGGTTTACAAAAGACGTAAGTTCACATAAATACAATTATATTGCCTTCTTCTCACCCAATGATAGTAACGAAGTATTATCAAAAATAAATTAACATATTTTTTCCATTCAATAGTTTTCTCCTAAAATTGAGCTTGTTCACAAGACCACAACAATATAGTTTGACTGCTTTCATTATTTAGCAGACCCTGACTTGATCTCCTTTTCTATAGTGATTTTTAAGTCACCTACCAGTACAAGTCACCTTTGTGAGGGAAAAGACATACATAAACATGGAGCTCTTTTAACCATTTTACCCTGAACACACGTCAGTGGAGTATTGAAAAAAAGTTAAAGCACGGTTACATTTGAGTTACATTTGAATATTATCTTTACCATTTCCCAGGTGGCCTTGGTCAGAACTGACTTCACTGCCCTGAAGTTTAGTTTCTTCATCTGCAATTTGGGCATCCCCCCCCACAAAAAAAAAAAACCTACCCCAGAATGAGGTCAAGATGATATAAGAGATCATTGAAAGTGCCAGGTGTTTGGAAATGTGAGAATGACGCTCACTTTTCCCCCTTCCTTCATCGTCTCTGCTTGGAAAATGAAACACCTAAGTCTAGAGCATTTCCACTGTGCTCTGCCATTTATTTCACACACAATTACTGAGTTTCCACAACGTGCCAGACACTAAGCAAGACTTGGGGATACAGTGATAAAGTATACTCTTTGTCCTGAAGGAGATCCAAAACCAAAGGACTAGATTATATTCTAGGTACATTTAAGGTTATGTTTGACAATCAGACATTTTCCCCAGGAAGAAAAAATAATGCCTAGCCTTTTACAATCCGTATGATTCACCAACTATGCAGTAACACAATACCCTGCGAATTACCTCACCGCTCAGATGCACACAGGGCTGTGATGTTATCCTACCAGCCCAGTAGTCTGTCTCCAACAGGGGACCCAAAGGCACCAGTTATCCAAGATACAGTAGAATTGCAAAATGTTTTTCTCCCCCAACTGTATTAATTCATGAGTAACAGGACAGAAGTAGGACTTAGCCATTACTTATCTCTGGTTCCTTCTGCATTCAATTTTTATAGTTTACTCATTTGGAGTGTTTGGTCTTAATAACATGAATTAAGCTCTTGTTTTAGTTACTGTTACCACTTCATTCTATAGTTACATCCAATAACTTGGTGAAGCTTTTAAACAATGAGCTCTTTTTGTAGCTGTAACGCAAATCATTCCCACCTTGTCCTAGGTCCTGGTAATTTGAATCACCAATGTTTATCTTTTCAAGAAAACCAATTTCATTTAGTGCTGGGATATCAAACACTTTAGCATACTTAAAACTCATAGTTCTTTCCCACAAAATGGCTGCCAATCATTTATAGCAAAGGAAAATAATTTTAAAGTTTGTTTTCATTTGAAATGTGTCTTTATATGGAAAGGTGACTTTGTCATATGAAGCCACAGCAAGTGGGAATACATCTTACTTTGAAACTGGTACCCACTCTGTAAAATGAGTTGGTGACAATAAATGTCAGGTCCAATTCTACCACTTCCTGTCAGTAAATCTTGAAGAGGTGCTTTTATAAAACTCTTTACAAATAGAACAACATAAAAGAAGCAGAATGCTGGGCTGGGGGTGTAGCTCAGTGGTAGAGCACTTGCCCATGATGCTTAAGGCCCTGGGTTCTATCTCCAGCACAAGAAAGAAAGGCGGGAAGGTGGGAAGGCGAAACAAAGAAAGAAAAAGAGAGAGAGAGAGAGGAAGGAAGAAGAAAGGAAGAAAGAAAAAGAAAATCAGTGAATAGAGTTTACTCACCACTTACCTTAAACTCAATCATATGTAAATTGTAATAATACTACTAATGCCAGGTATGGTGGCACATGCCTATAATCCCAGTATTTGGAAGGCTAAGATAGGAGAATCACAGGTTCAAAGTTAGCCTCATCAACTTAGCAATGCCCTCAACAACTTAGTGAGACCTTGTTTCAAAAATAGAAATAAAAAAAATAAAACAGGGCTAGAGGTTGTAACTCAGAGGTAAAATTCCCTTGGGTTCAATCCCTAGTAACACACACACACACACACACACACACCCTAGTACTAATAATAGATGGTTGTAGCGACAGCAAAACCCCTATTCAGGAACGATAAAGGGAAATGTGTCTATCCTGAGTGAAGATGCACACTTGGTTCCCTGGCCTTGCTACAAACCTGGTCTTCCCCTATTTCCAGCTCCCGCCCCATGCTTCACCCATACTTCTTTGCAGCCACTGATAACCAATGCAGAATTTCTGAGCCTTCATATCTAACCACCTGCACAGAGTTTTTTTTTTATCAGCTGTGTATTTAGAAATACATCTGTTTATTTTTCCCTAATTCTGAACAAGCACTAGAATCTCAGGTTCAAAATGTTCCCCAGATGTACAATGACTATTGTATAGACACAATCCAAAAATGCCTGCTACAAATACTACAGACAGAGGGTTCTCTATCTCTCCCTGGCTTTTAACAGTAATGATAGCAGCTCCAGGCCAGGGTGCCTACCACCCCATCCTGGAGAAATCATAAACTTTGGAATTTTCCTGAAATTTACTATATAATGTCATCATGCTATAGTTTGAATGTGTTCCCTCAAAATCTACAATACTGAAACCTAACCCCCAATGTAAGTGTATTTGGAGGGGGGGGCTTTGGAGGTGAGTAGGTCATGAGTATGTTGCCCTCATAAATAAGACTGGTGCCAATTATAAAGGACTACCCAGCCAGGCATGGTGGCGCACACTTGTAATCCCAGTACTTGGGAGGCTGAGACCAGAGGATCCAGGTTCATGGCCAGCCTCAGCTACTTAGTGAGGCCCTCTGCAACTTAGTGAGACCCTGTTTCAAAATAAAGAATAGAAAATAGGGGTGGAGCTCAGAGGTAGAAGGCCCCTGGGTTCAATCCCCAGTACTGCAAAAAAAAAAAAAAAGGGGGGACAACCCAAAGGGATGCCTTGGCCTTCACATGTGACCTTGTGAGGTTACAGAGAAAACTCTGCTACCTACAAGGCTTCTCTCGCCTGCCACCAAAGGTAGGGGCACCTTCACGTTGAACTTCCCAGCCAGAAGTAAATACATTTCTTACAATTCATAAACCTCCCAGCCCAGGATATTTTGCTATAATAGCCTGAATAGACAAAAACACATCACCATGACACACATTCTAGAGAAAACAGTCTACTTGTTCTTTCCTGAAGTTTTTTTTGTTGTTTTTTTTTTTTTTTTGCGGTACCAGGAATTGAACCCTGGGGCATTCTACCTCAGGGCTACACCCCCAGCCCTATTTTTTATTCTTTATTTTGAAACAGGGTCTCACTAAGTTGCGGAGGGCCTCACTAAGTAGCTGAGACTGGCTGCGAACCTGCGATCCTCCTGTCTCAGCCTCCCAAGTACTGGGATTACAAGCGTGCACCACCATGGCCGACTTCCCCAAAGTTTTATAGTTTAGTGGTTCCTGGCCCAGTGTGGTGTGGCTTAGGCAATCACACACAGCCCGCTACCCTACAAAATTATTATTAACTATTGTTTTAAAGATATAATGCTTCTTTTGGAGTCAATATTTCTTCCACCCAATTTTCAGTCATTTGTTCTTCCAGTTCGAAATTTCCCAAACTTCTTCATAAAACCACACTTCCTTGAAATGGCAAGGAAAGGGAAACTTCTCATCTTATTTGACCTTAGCATTGAAAACTATCCATTGCTATGTTCTCATTTAGTGTTAATTTTTCATCCTTCTTTCTTTCCTATTAACAGTGATTCATAATAATTATCTCCTGTTGTAATTATCTATTGAGTAAAGGAGATAAGTACTTTAATGAAATATCATATGTCTTTACATTATAGAGAAAAATGATAAGAGCTCTTTTAAAAAAATAGTTGTGAATGAGCTGGGTGTGGTGGTGCATGCCTATAATGCTGAGACAGGAGGATCACAGGCTTGAGGTTGGCGTCAGCAACTTAGTGAAACCCTCTTTGAAAATAAAAAGGGCTGGGGTGTAGCTCAGATGTGGAATGTCCCCTGGGTTCAATAGCCAGTATCAAAGAAAGAAATAGTCGTGATTCAAGACTTCAATTAAAGGTTATCTTCATTCATTAAGAAAAAAATTGCAAGCCAGGCGTGGTGGCGCACGCTTGTAATCCCAGTACTTTGGGAGGCGGAGACCGGAGGATCAGGGTTCGCAGCCAGCCTCAGCTCTCTCGCTCACTCTCTCCCTGTCTCTCTCTCTCTCTCTCTCTCTCTCTCTCCCTCCTTAGTGAGGCCCTCCGCAACTTTGTGAGACCCGGTTTCAAAATAAAGTATAAAAAATAGGGCCGGGGGTGTAGCGCAGAGGTAGAACACCCCTGCGTTCAATCCCCGGTACCGCAAAAAAAAAAGAAGAAAAAATTTGCAAACTGGTAAAATTTGCATTCTGTAATATCTATGTAGAAAATACTAAATAAGAATATCAAACAATTATTTTATCTGTATAGTTTTAATTTAGTTAAGCAAAAACTGAAAATCACATCATTTGTTCATGAAATTAACAATTAGTTTTCTCACTTATTTGACCAGTCTTCCCAAACCTTTAGCAGACTAATAAATATAATTAAGATGTCTAATATGTGTATAATATGGATAGTATAGTCATAATATACAATACATGTATAATTGCTAAGTATTCCATATGTATTTTATCATGTCACATACAAAATTACAGTTTCATCTCTTCCTCCAAAGCAAGTAAGTCTTTCAGAACTCTTTTTTCCCATTTCCTTCTCCTGTAGCATTGGAGCCTCTACCTTGTACAGACTGGGTGCTCATTAAAATGCCTATCAAAACAAAGCATTCATATACCAAAATTTACTGAGTATCCACTAGTAGAGGAGGTAGTTTTCCAGTTGTACAGTTATCACTATGAATCCAAAACTCAGCAAGCAGAAGGGTGCAGTGAGTCCTTGTCTATTCTGCCATGTGGTCTGCCAGAAGAACCTCATTCCAAAGAGATGAGCATTTCTCATGGAGTTAAAGACACCTAACGAGTAGGACTGGTGCTGTCACGAAAGAGGACCCAGAGCGATCCCTCTTGGGTAACCACATGAAGACCGCTGCTTCCGAAGAGGGCCCCACTGGGCACTGAACCTAGCGGTGCCTTGATCATGAACTTCCCAGCCTCCAGAACTGTAAGAAATAATGGCTCTTTCACCACCACTTCAATCACCTTGTCTAGTAAAGGGTTAACAAACCAAAGGTCATGTTGTAATGCCTGTGGTAGGAAGAATGGCCTCCCAAAGAGGTCCACCTTCTAACCTCCAAAACCTGTGACTGTGTTACACAGGAAAATGAAGGTTGCAGATGGAATTTAGGTTCCTAGTCATCTCATTTTAAAATAAATTGTTCTGGGTTATCCAGGTGGGCCAATGTAATCACACTATTCCTTAACTGTGGATGAGAGAGGCAAAAGAGAGGGTCAGAGGAAACAACGTGATGGGAGCCAGAAGAGAAACATGTTTTCTGCCTTTGAAAATAAAGGAAAAGGGCCATGAGCTGAGGGATGTGGTGGCTTCTAGAAGCTGAAAAGGCAGGTCAGTGGATTTTCCCCTGGACACTACAGAAAGGAGAGCAGTCCTGCTGATACCTTCAGTTTTAGTTCAGTGAACCCTACGGCAAACTGCTAAACTACAGAACTATTTGACAATAAATTCATGCTGCTCTAAGTCGCTAAGTTTATACCAATTTTATGGCAGCAGTAGAAAACCAGCACAATGCCCAACATTTGTTTTTAATCCTAAAAGCAAAAACTTTAACACAGAAATGGTTTGACACTATATCTTTACATATTCCACTTCTCAGTGGGACTTTAATTGGCCTCCACAATTAAAAGGCCAAATATTTCCTGCCAGTTAAATGAACATGTGACCTAATTAAAATCCAAGGCCTGACAGTACACTAACCTATCAATGCTACCACATGGCTCCTGTTGTTACACATTTTGTTTTTTAAAAACCACATCACTCCATGATTTATCTTGACTTTACTGTATAAATGCAAGCAAATAGTTGATGAGGGGAGTTCCTATTTTTAGAGATATTGTAGCTGATAATTGAAAAGGTAAAGATAGAATTATATCAACATTTTGCAGTGTCCTGATGAAATAATGGACATTGGTCAGGAATCAATAAACTTTAACCCCAGGCCAGGTCCAGTTTGTTGCTGATATATTTTGGAGGGGGAGGGAGCCTGGGAGCTCTCATTCATAAATGGTTTAAAAAATCAAAAGAATAATAATATTTCTTGACACATTAAAAAACTATGAAATTCTAATTTCAATATTTACAAATAATGTTTTAATAGAACACAAACATGCCCTTGTATTTACACAATGTCTATGGCTGCTTTTGCCCCATGTTATGGTTAGATATAGAATGTCCCCTGAAGAGCTCAGAGTGGATGCAATTAAGTCATGAGGGTAGTAATCTCATCAATGGATAGACCCATTATACTGGACTTAGTGGGTGTTAACCTAGACAGGTGGGGTGTGGTTGCAGAAGGTGGGTCCCTGAGGGCGTGGCCTTAGAGACTCTGCTTGTCCTCGACTCCCCTTGCTTGTTTGCTCTCTTGCTCCCAGCCTCCATGATGTGAGAGCAGAGCCCTGCTCTCTCCCTCTCTCTGCTTTCTGCCACCATGCCCTGAGCTCTGCAGATGTAATCCAGCCTGGCAAGTTCTCCATAAAACTGAGAGCAAATAAATCTTCCTTCCTCTAAGTCGTGTGGTCAGTTGTTTTGGTTTATAGCAGTGAGAATGTTGACTGAGACAACCCAGAACAGCAGAACTGAGTAGTTATAAGAGATCTTTTGGAATATAAAGCTTTAAATATATACGCTTTAGCCCTTTACAGAAAGGGTTTTCTAATTCCTGTTCTAAGCAATGATCATCCATGGTAGCAAATACCCAAGATGAGAGGCACCCAGAATACCTGTGAAGTATTCTTGCCAAATAATCAAACAAAAACTGATCAAGGTTCCTATTCAAACTACCAGTTCATAGGAAATACAATGGACAGAGGACCATGTGAGATGACCCAATCGGGATTTACTAACAAAATATAAATGTGGGAAACTATGAGGGATAAATATATTTTCTCTGAAAAAAGAGATTGGGAAAGGAAACCTATAGAATAAAAAGGATAATGGTAATATATAGATTACAGTTGGATTATGATTCAAACAAACTGAGGATATAAAACAGAATTATAGCTGGGCATGGTGGTGCATGCTAGCAATCCTAATACTTGGGAGGCTGAGACAGGGGGATCACAGGTTCAAGACCAGCCTCAGCAACTTAGTGAGACCCTGTTTCAAAATAAAAAAAAAGTAAAAAGGGCTGAGGATAAATCTTGGAGGTAGAATGACCGTGGTTCAATCCCCAGTACCAAGAAAAGAAAAAAGAAAACAGAGATAATCAAGGAAATCCTAACTTCATATCTGTAGGTATTAAGAAATTATTAATTTATTTCAATTTCATTATAGTGGTACAGTTTTTTTATGAGTCCTTAGGGGTTTAGGAATGTAGCTTAGTGTTATAGCATGGGCTTAGAATGCACAAGGCCCTGGGTTGAATTCCCACCAACCAAATTAATTAATTAATTAATTAATTAATTAAATAGAGCCTTTATCTCTCAGATTTTTTTAGATGAAGTGATGTAATACCTGAGATTTTCTTGCAAATTATCTCATAGGTAGGGAAGAAATAAAAACTAGGGTTATAGATTGAAACTGAGTTATGGGTTTACTATATGATTCCCACTACTTTTATATATGTTTGAAATTTTTCATAATAAAAGTATTTTAAAAGGAATCCTTTCTCAAAGGCTTTCAATTTCCCAATGAGAACAATTTTTATAAATACAATTTATCTCAAAGCATAAAGAAACCAATCACAATAATGCTAAAGCAAAAAAGGTATCCTATATTTCAATATATCATAGATTTCATGTTTTAATTTCACATTTAGTTCAATAAATTCACCTTAAGTAAAAACACAGGAGAATGGATATTTCAAGGAACAAGCTCTACTATGGAAAACAATCATCTCAGAGAAGACAAACTGATTTTATTTTCTAAATGCTTTCAAAACCACAAATCCAATACAATCATCAGTCTTACATCTTAGCTATACCCAACAACATTCTAATTTCAGAAAAATTAACCACCAACAACATTTCAAAGGCAACTGCTGCTTTTGATATTTGTCGTCATATCTCTAGTTAACACCAGGAGTTACTGAGGTAACTGCTTCCATTTAGTGAGTAGCTCTGACCAGACCGAACAAGCCACACATATCAGTACACTTATCATTCATACTTCATCCTGGGAGCAGGTAATTCCATCCTCATTCTATGGTAAAAGAACTGAAACACATAAAGATTAAGTTGCAAAACCAATGAAAGAACTGAGCCAGACTGGAAATCAATTCTGACTAATTTGAATGTTAATTCAGCCTTAAACCTGAAGGCCAGTACCACTTCCCTTTAACCTCTTGTAAAATTGTGGCTCAATTTAGAGGTTAGAATCTAGACAAGCTTGTACCTATGTATTTATTTTTGCTACTAGAGATTAAACCCAGGGGCATTCTACTTCTCAGCTTTTTGTTTTTTATTTGGAAACAGGGTCTCACTAAGTTGCTGAGGCTAGCCCAGAACCTGTGATCCTCCTTGTCTGAGCTTCCCAAGTACTAGGATTACACCACCATGCCCAGCTAAGTTTAATTTGTAAAACAAATCTAAAGAAGGAAAATCCCTGGTCTTTATGTCTTCCAAAGAATAACACTGCTTCCTGAGTCTATATCCTGTATAAAGCATTTACAAGTTAAGTACCAAAGAGACAAGTAAAAGGATGTTCGCTGAATATAGTTTGCAATAGCAAAATTAACTAACTAATTAAAATAAAATTTTGCCAGTAGAAGAATGAAATGAATAAACTTCTTGTGGTATAAACACATACTGGAAAATATGCCAAGTTTACATGTAACACTTTGATACATCTCAAAAAACACAATGTTGAGTGGAAAAACCAAACTTCAAAAGAATATATATTATACAACACAATACATGGAAGAAATTTTAAGTATACAGAGTCATAATGTTTATACATTTTTATGACTACATAAATATATAGTAGAAGTATTTTTAAAAAATTGTATGAGAAGAATGGACCTCAATTTCAAAATATTTCTTACCTTTGGAGAGGTAATCAAGAGAATAAGAGGGAGATATCTTAGCTGTATCTGCAACATTTTATTTCTTTTAAAAAGATATGAAGAAAAATAGCAAATTGTTAACCTTTGTTTAATGTGTGGTAAGATTGTGAGGACTCTTTTCACAACACTTTCTATTATGTTTACATATCAGAGGCTATTTAAATTTTAAATAAAAGAAGTACAACAAATATTCTTACTTTATAAAAAAAGGAATAATTGCTGGGCATAGTGGCACACACCTGTAATCCTGTAAAACTTGGGAGGCTGACACAGGAGGATCACAGGTTCGAGGCCAACTTCAGCAACTTCATGAGACCCTGTTTCCAAATGAAAAATTAAAAAATAGGGCTAGGGTATAGCTTGGAATCAGAATACCCCTGGGTTCGATACCCAGCACCACAAAAAATAAATAAATAAAATAAGAAGGAACAATTGAGTAAATCTTAAATTCAGTAGGAAATAAAAAAGGAGTTGTCCTAATAGAACTGATGTGAAGAGCTACAAAACTATAACTTGCCTATGGCTACATAGTTAACAATTAGCAGACCAGGATTCCTATCTACATCTGCTTGATTCCAAAGCCACCATGATATTTTATAAATAAATTCAGATTTTTTTATTGAACTGCCAGAGTAGAGATAACTTGTGTTCAAATTGGTCCTTTCAGGGATACTCTTATTCAATAAAGCCCTGTTCCTTAACATTACCATTTTAGAAAGTTCATTCTCAAGAGTCCTAGAAAAATCAAACTTCAGGATGGGAAAAAAAAGATGGTTATAACTATGCATATCTTCCCTTTTGTGGGCCATTTTGTGTTTGCACTTCTGGTGTTCTAGAGAGGCGTTTTTTTTTTTTTTTTTTTTTT
>PVJS01007230.1:0-12423 GCA_004027185.1 Glis glis | reverse complement strand
CATTAAGTGCTTGGATTGGCAGCTAGTCATGTCTACTCTGAATTTAGATAACCAGCTTCAGGACATCCCCATGAGTCTGTGTTAGTTAGCTTTTTGTCACTATGACCAAAATACCTGACATAAACAACTTAGAGGGAGAAACACTTATTTGGTTCACAGTTTCAGAGGCTCCTGTCCATGGCCGACTAGCTCCATTGCTTTGGGCCTGAGGTGAGGCAGAGCACCATGCAGGGAGGGCATGGTATTGGAAGGCTGCTTATCTCATGGCAATCACCAAGCAGAGAAAGGGGGCAGGGACTAAATATAATCCCAAAGGGCACGTCCCTGATGACCTACATCTTCCAACCATGCCCCCACTGCCTGCAGTTTCAACCACCTCCCAGTGTTCCATTCAAATTATTAATCCATCAAATGGATTAATCCACTGATGATGGTGGAGTCCTCATGATCCAATCATCTCCTAAGAGCCCCACCTCTGGACATTGCTGCAGACTAGGACCAAGTCTTCAACACATGAGCTTTGGGGGACATTCCATTTTCAAACCATAACTGTTCCCACCTTACTCAAGTTTTGGCGATTTCCCACATGCCTTGATGGATTAGGAGAGGTCAGGGGAAGATATGGAATGATACCCCAGCAATCTCTAAATTATTAACAAAAGATTCCATAAAAACACCCATTTTATTGTATTGTTCAAAAATTAATTCATTAACATTCTAGACTAAATATGTACTTAGTAAAACCTGCAAAAGAATCAATAATCTGGTCCAACTTCCACCAGACATGTCTATAAAGACAAAAAGAGAGAACAGAGCTAGAATTTAACACAAGGAAAAAATAGATCTTCAACTCTCCCATAAAATAAATCCTACCTTTCCCAGCCTCTGGATGATTTCACTACTCTTCTTTCTCCTACTTATTTTAAACTTCTTCTTTAATAAGTTCTTCTTTCAGAAAATCAACATGCTCAAATCTCTTCTATCTTGCAAAAAAAAATCATCTACCTCTATTTTTCCTTGAACAGCCAAGATCCTAAAATCTACTCTATATTAATTAGAAAGTATTATTTTATTGATGTACTTGCTAATTCATTAGTTCATTCATTGAGCAAATATCTGAGTACTTACTCTATGACAGGCACTGCTCAAGTCTCTTGGATATATCTGTGAACAAGACAAGAATCCATCTTTGGAAGCTTAACATTCTAGCTATAATATATCATGGAAGTTCTTTAACTGGAAGGCAGGATGTAGACAATAACACATGAGGTATGCTTAGATGATGCGTGGCATACAGCAAGTACTACAGACGTGTTTGGTCTTCTTGTTACTTCTCTTCCCCATCTGCTTTCCCTCTCAGACATTGCATTCAGACATCTACCTTTGCAACTCAGTTAAAATGCCTTCTTCCCAAATTGCCAAGTCCAAGAAACCTTTTCTTCCTCATCTCTTGAGAACCAGGACACTTTTTATCAAAACCTCCCAACATCAACTTCAAAGAAGCATTGAGTACTTTAACCTTTGCTCCATGCACTTTGACTCTAAAGCTAGACTAAGTAATGTCTGTCTTGTTGCTTTGTATTTCTTTCTCTCAAGTTAAACTCTCAGTTTAACTGAAAAGGGAAATGAGAATTCTTTTCGCCAAGTTGCAGTTGTTTTGACCACCGCCACCTGGGGACCTACCATACATACAATTCTCAAATGGGCAGTTGGTGGAGATGAGTTTTTCTGACATTAACCCTGTGTTTGATTTGGCTTTTCCTTATTTATTTTAAGGCCTTGATGAATCCAGCTTTTGGTAGGAAGAACTGGAAGTCACCTACTAGGCCCAAAAGGAGTTGCTCATTAGCAGAAATGGAACAAGGATTGTCCCCTGCACACACATTAGGGAAGCTGTCCAGTACCTACCATGGTGCCTAAGGCTGCCTAAGTGTTCTACAAATGTTAAACTAAGTTTCTTTAAACAGTTTTTCTCTGCAATCCTTTCATTTTGGCTCTACCAGCCCTCCTTTGTGCAAATGAAAGTAACAAAAAGTAAAACCAACACATCACAGCTGGTCTAACCAAATGAATATAATGTTTTATTGCTATTTATATTTTTAATGATTTGGTTGTTTTTTAAAAAATCTCAGCAAATAATGGCAGGAAGAACTGTTCTAATATATTTCGGAATAATTGGGAACAGATTTAAACCCATCACCAGACAAGGATATTTTACTCCCCAAACTTAAAGTGTTTGAATTGCTTGTTTCCTAATATATTCAAGGACCTCAAATTAAAGGTGAAACTAAATTAAAATTTTTATTCACTATGCTGATGAGAAAAAAACTTGTTGTTACAATAATTACTAGAAATACAATATTTCAGAAATGCCTAAGCACAATGGACCATTATTAGAAAATCACTTTTTTAGCTGGGTGTGGTGGTGCATGCCTGTAATCTCAGTACTTGGGAGGCTGAGACAGGAGAATCTCAGGTTCAAGGACAGCCTCAGCAAGTTGTGAGACTCTCAGCAACTTAGCAAGATCCTGTTTCAAAAAACAAAAAGATAAAAAGGGCTGGAGGTGTAGCTCAAAGTTAGAATGCCCCTGGATTCAATCCCTGGAAAAAGAGAGAAAAGAGAGAGAGAGAGGAAAGAGACAAAGAAAATAGTGAAAATGGCTTTTTCTTCATAAAAAATCATAATAACAAGAAAATATGACTGTATTCCTGAGCAATATGACATTGTCCCTTTTTTACTTATTTTTTAACACATTGAGTAAAAGGCAGTAGACAAAAAGCAACCTGTCAAGAAATGGCCTATGCAGTAATGGACTAGCACTGCAGGAGATTTGATCTGCTTTCACCAGGAGAGCCCTTTGTATAAGAAGAACAGATTCTTAAGGGTTTAATAACACTACAATAGCATATTAGACACTAAAAAGGGAAACAAGAATTCTTTTCACCAAGTTGCAGTTGTTCCCACCACAGCCACCATGGGACCTACCATCTGCACAGTCCCCAAATGAGCAGTTGGTTGGGATGAGTTTTTCTGACTTGGGCTGTCCATTGGACTCAGCTTTACCTTATTTATTTTAAGACTTTGAAAGATGCAGCTTTGGGTAGAAAGAACTGAAAGTCACCTACTAGGCCCAAAAGGGGCTGCTCAGTAGCAGAAACGGAACCAGGTTTGTTCATGGACCCTCCCTGTGCACACAGCATCTCAAACAGGTATGGGAAGAGTGGCTTTGGTAACAGGTGAAGTGGATTTGCCTACCGTGCAGCCCTGCTGGGTTTATATACCAACTGCTGTTTCTATATGTTCTTAGCTGCCCACTTGTCTACACAAGGTGTGATAGTCTATGGTCGGCACCTGCTGATAAGGGCAATTATAGCATTAGTGGAAGCAAGCCTGCTATCAAAGGTTGAAAAACAACTCTAATTACAACTACTCCAGCATTTCACTCCCTCAGAACTGTTTCTTTCTTTTGACACAGTGTTTACTTGGAGATTAAATTAAATCTACATGTATTTGAAAACAAGCTTTTAAAGAGTTGTGGGACTAGAGGAAATCACCTTCAAAAATTAGAAATGCATACATGACGAGGTGAGCATCTGATGTCAATAACACCAGATGGCACTTTCCAAATCACCTTTTAATAGGTTTCCATGCATTTCTGTGCAGTTAAAATCAAAACAAATAACAGGAATAACAAACACAATATTTTAAGGAAAAATATGAAATCTAAACCTTATAAAAAAGAGAAAGAAGTTTTAAATTACTTTTATGAACAATTGACCAACTGAACAGAAATATTTTTTAAAACACTAGTATCTAGAAACCTAATTTGATATCCAAAATTCAAATATATGGATTTGATACTGATGAGAAAACAAATTTGACATAAAATTCATTTATGTTTACTTATTTTGGAACACTGTTTCTAGGTCTAAAGAGTCTAAGACTAATCTCAGAAATTAACAATTTCCAAGGAATAAATATTATTAAATCCTACTTCACATCAGACCTTTATGAATTGGGATATAATTTGAGTATCAAAGCAACATGAATTCATACAACTTCCATCGAAAATCAGGAAGCCTAAAAATAAGGGGAGAGAAGAGTGCTTCTTGAATTACAAAAATGAAAAAAAAAATCTTTTCAAGTCAACAAGGATTGATTAATTAAACATCTCTACCATGGCCCAGAATTTGAGATCATGCCCTTTGACTGCCACTGTGAGGACCCAAAACAGCTGCCCTTCCTCCAAAGACTGCGCAGGACAGTGCTGCTTCTGCTGGTACCAGACTAGAAGCAGATCCCAGAGAGCTGTGGTCAGGGGTGGCACACACTAGCCTACTGTGGGCCTGCCATGCTCCATAAAGAACACGAGCTTGGAGACTGCTTCCTGAACACCAAAGAGATTGCCAAAAATGCAACTTGTGATTTCTAATATTGGTGTCAAAATCATGGAGCCACTCAACCTCTAAGAAAACCCCTACATAGTTAGAGCTAAGTAGGCAGGAAATCTAATTACCTAGGTTGATTCAAACAGACCTCCCCTATTCTTCACATACAAAACATCATGACTCAAATCATAGAGAAAAGATTCCTCTGAGTAGCCAAGAATGTGACTGAACTCTCCTTGCTAAAGTAGATATTTTCCATTTACCCAGATGCCTGCTTGTTTTGTCGTTAAGTGAAAATAAAAAATAACGAGATCATTCCCACTGGGGACAGTGTCATGGGCTACTTCATTCCCTGGGAATAACTTTAACTGGAAATGATTTCAAGACTCTACCTAAAGCAGAGAAGAGAGTAACAAAGACTACTTCAATGAACCACTATATAATCATTTTATATTTTCAAAAGAAAGAAGAAAGATGTAAAACAGCCTCCGTGTTTTGTTATTAACCACATTTCTCCACTTTTATCTGTTTTGTTTTCAAAGGAAAGAGTAAAATCCTCATACGATTTTCATCAGAATGGGTGCCACAATAGTTCTGAGTATAACTCACAGTGAAGAAGATCCACAGTCACATCACAGAATATCTTACCCATAAGAACAAATAAAAAGCAGTAATATTCACATGAATAGCTTTAACTTCTATAGTTTCTGCTATTTTTCTGACATAAAATACAACCAAACTTGAAAATAACACCAGCTCACCTTAAGTGGGAGAAAAATTATTTCCTTAAAGGTTAATAACTCTTATAATAACTTTTTAATTATCTACTGCAATCATTCTTTTCCTCCTCTTTGCATGTATAAGTTGGGTGTCTCATTTACTATGAAGTCAAAAGTCTTTGTTAACAACTAATGGAATCGAACATTGGCTAAAAACCATGATCCCAGGTTTAAGATTTATGAAACCTATCATTAAAACCATGCATAGGAAACTTATTTGGGAATTTTTAGAACAAAACCATAATTAGCCTTGCCATACAAATGAGAGTAAGCACAGACTTTTGGCATAGCCGGTTTTTAACTGAATTACTAATGTTCCAATTAACATGTAATATAGAAAAATACAGCTCCATCATCAGCCCTAGGAAGTAGGAAGACACAGTGACTTTTCCAGATGTTTCTGGTTGTCATGGTATCCTCTTATGCCCTCTCACATTTTTATTCTTGGCAACAAACCTGCAAGCTATTTAGTCTAACTTATATGAAGATTCTGTATGTTCCTCACATAGACTGTTCATACACCTGTTGAACAGAATCAAAGAAGCAATATAAGAAGCTCCTTAGAATAATACATGGCCTTTTATTTAAAAGGGGATAAAGTCCTAGTCCTTGTAATTGATTGACACCAGCTGTCATACATTTCTGTATCTACATCATTTATTTCAGAAAAACCTTTCTTCAGATTAATATTCTCCTCTTTAAATATTCTGAAGCCTACATTTCTATACAAATAATATTCCTATGGCCAGAACAAAAGTAATTGCATTTTAAGTGTACCACATCTATATTTAGATGAAAACCTGCCCATGAGACACATTAGTTATTTGAGAAAAATTCTTCAAACTCAATAACATTATCTGTTACTAGTTTTTGTAAACAAGCAAACAAAATCAATATGCTAAAAATTCAAGTGTTTATATTTTCTTCTGTTCAAGTAATGTTTGAACATCCTACATTTTAGGGATTAATTCTTAATTCTTCAATAACAACTCCCCCCCCAAAAAAAAAACAGAGCAGGGTAACACTCTTCATGGTACACAATGCTCATGTACCATCCATTCTTTAAACTAACTCAAATTTTCTTCACTAAGCAATATCTGCGTCAGCCCCTCTAGATGTAAAACCTAAGTACACACACACAGGCTGAGATTGGTAATGATGTCTCAGAAGTTTAAAGTGGTATTCCCTCCTTCGCCATGAGCAACAGGAGAGTTGTGCAACTCTCTTCCACAACAGAGTTCTCTCCTTCTAGGACGAAGGAAAATGGATAATATTTAAATACTAAAAATGCAAATACAGCTAGTTTTTTTTAATCAACCGTCCTTCTGTACACACATACGACGCCTGTATTAACTTCACTTGAGTACTTTTATTGCATCCATTAGACACTGGAGAGGAGCTGACACATGGGGAAACGCTGTATATGTTAAACAGTAGGATTAGCAGCACCTGGGATGCTCTTGCTATTCTCTACATGCAAATGACATTCTGCAAACAATTAAACGCACCCATTAAAAGAGTGGGGGTGTGAGCTGGAAAGAGCAAGTGTTGAGTAAAAATATGGCATGCCCTTCCTATTCCGCCCTCATTCAGCGGATGCCAAGTACCTCCAAACACCGGCACAAACCCTCGGGGATGCACGGGGGTCACAGCGATGCACTCGGCAACATCCCACACGCTCTGCTAATTACAAAACTCTAACGAGCTGACAGCGAGCCCCTCGCCTCTCCAACATGTTTTCCACTTGTGCAGAGACACCAGAGACGTCAAGAGACTCCCCTGGCTACAGGGAGGGCCGGCGTCCCCTCTTGCCCCTCCTCGCAGCCCCCAACACTTTCTTGCCTTAGAAGCGGCTCCACAAGTTCCCTGGCTCAAGCGCCCGGGGAGGCAAGTTCAGCACCATGGACAGGGCTCGAGCCGCGCGCGGAGGGAGAACCCGCGGCGACTCCCGCGGCTCTCCCGGGCCACTCACCGGCGTCTGCTGCGACGGCAGTCCCGAGCGCTTGGTGGACCCCTGCTTGGAACTTAACCTTTTCCACGACTCGGCGAACCTGCCCCGGCTGGCGCTCCGGCTGCGCCTGCGGCTCTCGGCGCTGTCCTCGCGGTCCGAGCAGCCCCGCTCCATTTCGCCCGCATCCCTCCACTTCTTCCCCATGCTAAGTTGGCTCTGCCGGGAAACGGCCCGGCGCCGGGCGCTCGCGCTCGCTCTCGGCCGCGGGTCTCACTCCAGCCTGCGCGCAGCTCTCGGTTGGCGCCGCCTTAGCCTCCGCCGGCTTCTGTTACCGCCGCCGCCAGCAGGCTGCGCTTGCGCCCGCGATTGGCTACACGTGGGCTGGGGCTGCGAGCGCCACCTGCGCCCCGGCCAGCTTCCTTCGGCGTCCCCAAACCCCGGGGAGCGCACGGCCCAAGCTTGGGCTAACGATGCGTCTCGGAGTAGCTACGTGCAGTCAACCAACACCGCCCAGTGCTCCAAGCCTGGGGACCGACTCACCCCACTCAGAGCTGCGGGTAGAAGCCCGGGTCACCCACACTGGGTGGGTGGAGACTCCTGTTGACTTAGACAAAGGCAGGAAGGAGGCGTGCAACTTTGGCCTCCTTCTTTGCTCTTTCTTTTCGCTGTCTCCTAGGTATCCTTGGGGAGAGTTCAGCACCAGCTCCTTGTCAGATGCTAATTCCTTCTCCGCTTGTCCAGACTAGTCCACTGGGTCTCAGACTTGGCTGCGCACTGCAGTTACCTGAGGAGTTGTGCATTATGTATTCTTTAAATGCTGATATTCCTTAGGGAGTCTAATTTAATTGGCCTGGCTGTGGCCTGGGAATCAGGATATTTAAAAGCTCTCCGTAGGGATGGGGATTAGCTCAGTGGTAGAGCGTTTGCCTGGCATGCTCGGAGCTGGGGTTTGATCCCCAGCACAGCAAAAAGACAAACATCAAAAACAAACAAAATCTCCTCCCCTCTGTCCAGAATTAAGCCCTGGCCTGTACTGTGGGGGAAGGCCAGAGGACAGTTCTTGGAAGAGAAGAGAAGGTTAGTACTTTACATGAACTCCTTTTTCCCTCCAGGGTAGGGATGGCTGTTCAGTTTGCCCTGTCGCGCTTGGGGAAAGGCGGGCACAACAGATAGGAGATGGATTTGCGGCTGACCTCCAGTGTGTTGCCTATTCTCTGTCACCTCCACCATGTCCTTGTTTCCTGTATTTTCCTTCTGCTGGTTAGAAGAAAGGCGGGCAGGCTCTCCAGAGGCTCCTGCCAGTGATCTTACCAGGCTGGGCTGTCCTCACGTTCAGGAATGCCTTGATCAGAGGAGCAAGAGCAGTTGGGGGATATCACAAACTTACAAAAGCTGACACAATGACCTTACTTACTATTACAGAGAATGAGGCCTAAAACCGGTCCTGGGAGCCGGGCATGGTGGCGCAGGCTTGTAATCCCAGTACTTGGGAGGCGGAGACCGGAGGATCTGGGTTCTCGGCCAGCCTCAGCTACTTAGTGAGGCCCTCCACAACTTCGTGAGACTCTGTTTCAAAATAAAGTATAAAAAATAGGGCCGGGGGTGTAGCTCGGAGGTAGAATGCCCCTGGGTTCAATCCCCAGTACCGCAAATAAAAAATAAAAAACAATAAAACCCGTCCTGGTTGACTGCCACTGTCCTGTTGCTTATCCCTCATTGTAATGGCAACAGATAAATTTCCATTGCTTTCCCAAATCAAGCATTCTCCCTCCTATTTGAGTGTTGCCTGGTTCTCCTGGGGGGGGGGGAGGCAAAGGAGGATTAACAAGGAAGCTGTTGGAAACATTGGGCTTGTGGTTGCACTGACCACTCAGACTTGAAAATCAGTCTGAGTGGTCAGTGGACAGTGGATCTGAGTAAGCAGAGGTTTTGGAATTGACCAGTTTACAGAGATAGAATAGTGAGCTCTAAACCCCCACAGCTGTGTACCTGTGAAGTGCTACGTTAATATTAATTCTGTGAATTTAAGCAAAGGGACTCAGGTAGTAGCATATGCCCAGCCTTTCTCAACAACCCTTTATGTCCAGAAATCACATACCCACATTAAATAAAATGAGACTCTAAATAATGTTTGCAACATCCAGCGACATTTAATGAGAAAGCCACAGGCTCCATTTTGTATTTTCTCCCTCCCTAAGTTCATGGAATTAAAATAATTCATTCTAGATCCCCCCTCCTCACAAAAATAAAGCAAAATGATTATGCAAAATTTACAAATTACATAGGCGTGAGAACTAAATTCTAATTGGGAGAAGGAATAAAAGTTAGCAAATTAAGGCAAAGTAAGCCAGACATGGTGGCACACACCTGTAATTCCAGTATTTGGGAGTCTGAGACAGGAGGATCCTAGGTTCACAGCCAGTCTCAGCAACTTAACAAGGCTCTCAGCAACTTAACAGACCCTGTTTCCAAATAAAATAGGTCTAGGGGTGTAGCTTGGGGGTAGAATGCCCCTGGGCTCAATTCCGAGCATCACAAAACCAAATTAAGGCAAAGTAAATATTTACCTTTTCATTTAGTTGCCTACTGAGTTAGATATGTTATGACTCCCTAAAAGCAGAAAATGCTGTGTGTAAACCTGCATACCTTGAAAGTTTGCTCTTTAGGTATAAGTGATAAAAACTGGCCAAAAATTTTTTGCTGTGCTGGGGCCTGCACACATGTATCAAGGCACATCATCCAAGAACGCTCACCCTATAGAACCACAAGAACCCAGTTTACCCACATCAGCCCATTAAGAGGAAGATGACCTGCCATCAAGGGCAGCTGTCAGAAAAGAGGGTCCCGGCACATCCGTGAGCACTCAGAGCTCTGGTGAGTTCTTAAAAATGCACTTAGAAAAATTTAATGATGAGTAGTGATTGCACAAGGCATTTTTAAGCTGTTTGGTCTAAAAATGAGCTTTCAATTGCCCTGATCATAGAGCACTGTTTTTAAAGGCTTGTTTGAAGATGATCCCTGCATTGATTTTTGCATTTGACAAGTATCAAAAACGTCTGGGAACTGTACAAGAGGCTACCTAAGATGTGAATACAGGCAAGCAAAAATGGACCCCTTCCTCTTCTGATGTTCACTTGTCTTTCCAGAGTTCCTAATAGACAGGAACTGGAAAACTTGGTTGAAAGTCTATCATAGCTCTTAGGAAGTTAGCGGAGAATGGCAGCCTCAAAGCTAAGAACATGCCGGGCGTGGTGGCGCACGCTTGTATTCCCAGTACTTGGGAGGTTGAGCCCGGAGGATCCGTGTTCACGGCCAGCCTCAGCTACTTAGTAAGGTCCTCTGCAACTTAGTGAGACCCTGCTTCAAAATAAAGAATAAGAAATAGGGCTGGGGGTGTAGCTCAGAGGTAAAATGCCCCTGGGTTCAATCCCCAGTACCGCAAAAAAAAACCTAAGAACATGTTAAAAGTCACCAGCCTTGAAACTCTGACATCAGAGTTAGAAGCCTGTTCCAGAGCAGCTTAGCTTTACTGTAAAAGAGTCACTGCAATTACAAAAGATGAAGGTTAATAAATTCTAAATGGCAAATGGTAAGTCTGACATGAACCTCCTTCCCTGGTTTTTAGGCATGAAAGGATATGCAAATTAAGCCAGGCCAGGTAGTGTTTTATGCCTGTAATCCTGAGACAGGAAGATAGCAGGTTCAAGGCCAGCCTCAGCAACATAGACACCCCCAGCAACTTAGTGAGACCCTGTTTCAAAAAACAAAAAGTAAAATAGGGCTGAGAATGTAGTTCATGAGCAGAATGTTCCTGGGTTCAATCTCTAGTACCACATACACACACACAAAAAATGTGCAAATTAAATTAATAATAATTGATATTCTATATGAAATGAAATGTAAATGAATACATGTTATGTATATATTAATCAAAATATAATATTTTGAGGTGTTCTGGAAAATGAACTTATATAGTATTCAAAAAATTCCCCAAAAAACATCAAATGCCAACAGTCATCCATTAGCCCTAGGTACTCTCCAATCTGGAGCTAGGTTGTACTAGCTTGTTGATAAGTCTATAATCAAAGGAAATTCTCTCCAAACTCTTTTCTCTAAGTCACATGGTAATGTATTTTATTGATAAAGAGCTAATGGAAAATATCTTTTTCTTTTGGTTATTTCCAAGATATGTTAACCCACAGGCATATCCAGGGACTAACTACACAAAGTATGAAAAGGAGGGCACATGTAAAAAAGGCATGAAAACTACCAAGCTGTGTCCGATCTAAAAACCTTCCTCACAAAATAAGAGAATATGAATCACAGTTCATCAAATTGAATACCCTCAATTTTTCACATGTTAACCTCGTTGAAATCAGGATGCTTATTATAATAAATGGCATATCAGATTCGGTGTAACACAGTACATTGATTCAGAGAGAGATAAATGCTAAGAGGTCTGACTTCAAAATCTGACAAGCTATCATTCACGCTCTGCCTAGACATTCAGCCTTCGACATTAAGATTTTCCTTTCTCATAAACAGAACTTTTTTAAATTAAATGGCTTTAAGTATTAGGAAGCCCATCCTTATAAATTAGCTAAAATCCATGCTTTCTATCCTTATTTTAAATTCTGGAGTCACACTTCTTTAACCTATGTTCTCTTCCTCGTAATAATCATCGAGCATTTGAAGATGGTCTTTATACATCCCCTATAATTTCTCTTCTCCTGAACAAACATTGTTTGGTTCCTTCTGGCACGTTCTTCCACACAATGGGGAAAATCAGAATCAGCACTCTCCCATACTCAGCGAAGTGGGATTCAATACCCAGGAAGCAGGAGACAGGATGTTGAATTTGCATTTAGTCATGATTATATTCCCTTGAGCAGACCTGAGGGCTGAATATCACACAAGCCAAACAAGCATGAGAATTGAAACAATTACCCCTATAACTCAGGCAAAACATTCCCAAAGCCCATGACTATTAATCAAGAACAGTAGGTTATCCCAGCTTATGTAAATTGGCCATCAATGTGGATGAAATTCTCAGAGTTATAGTTTCTGAAGAAAAACCTCCTTCTTAGGGAAAAGAGATCTCAAATCTTCCCCTGCAACATGGGCCTACAAGCCTCCCAGTGGCCACGCCCCTCAACCCCTCCCAGTGGCCACGCCCCCTCAATTCCTCCCAGTGGCCACACTCCCATCAATCCCTCCCAGTGGCCATACCCCCTCAATCCTTCCCAGTGGCCACACCCCCTCAATCCCACCCAGTGGCCACACCCCCTCAATCCCTCCCAGTGG
>PVJS01007229.1:42063-56949 GCA_004027185.1 Glis glis | reverse complement strand
AAAAAAAAAAAAAAAAGTTAGGCCGGGCGTGGTGGCTCACGCTTGTAATCCCAGTATTTCGGAGGCGGAGACCAGAGGATCTGAGTTCACCGCCAGCCTCAGCTACTTAGTGAGGCCTCTGCAACTTCGTGAGACCCGGTTTCAAAATAAAGTATAAAAAATAGGGCTGGGGTGTAGCTCGGAGGTAGAATGTCCCTGGGTTCAATACCTGGTACCACAAAAAAAAAATTATTTTATTGCCAGGTATGGTGGCACAATCCTATAATCCCAGTACTTGGGAGGCTATGACAGGAGGATCACAAGTTCAAGGCCAGCCTCAGCAATTTAGTGAAACCCTCATCAACTTAGTGAGACCCTGTTTCAAAATAAAAATAAAATTAAAAAGGACTGGGGGTGTAGCTCAGAGGTAGAATGCCCCTGAGTTTGATACCCAGTACCTCCCCTCAAAAAAGTAATATATTTATTTACTTATTTATTTTTTGGTCCTGGGGATTGAATCCAGTGACATTCTGCCTCCAAGCTACACCCCCAGCCCTACTTTTTATTCTTTATTTTGAAACAGGGTCTCACTAAGTTGCAGAGGGCCTCACTAAGTAGCTGAGGCTCGCTGGGAACCCGGATCCTCCTGTCTCAGCCTCCCAAGTACTAGGATTACAAGCGTGCACCACCACGCCTGGCTTATTTTTATTTTTAAAACAGGATCTCACTAGGTTGATGGGAGTCTCACTACTTGCTAAGACTATCCTCGAACCTGCGATCCTCCTGTCAGCCTTCCAAGTACTGGGACTACAGGGGTGCACCACTGAGCCCAGCTTATTTATTTATTTATTTATTTTTCTTTTTTTGCGGTACCGGGGATTGAACCCAGGGGCATTCTACCTCCGTGCTAAACCCCCGGCCCTATTTTTTATACTTTATTTTGAAACCAGGTCTCACGGAGTTGCGGAGGGCCTCACTAAGTAGAGAAAGAGAGAGAGAGAGAGAGAGAGAGGGAGAGAGAGAGAGAGAGCGCGCGCTGAGGCTGGCCTTGAACCCAGATCCTCCGGTCTCCGCCTCCCAAAGTACTGGGATTACAAGCGTGCGCCACCACACCCGGCTTATATATTATTTTGAAATAGAGTCTTGCTAAGCTGCTGAGGGTCTCTCTAAATTGCCAAAGCTAGCCTTGAACCTTCAATCCTCTTGTCTCAGCCTTCCAAGTACTGGGATTTCAGGTGTGTGCCACCACTCCTGGCTATAAGAATTTATAGTAAGAAAAAGCAGTAAAGAAAATCTGAGCTGGGTATGGTGGCACACGCTTGTAATCCCAGTACTTGGGAGGCTGAGGATCAGGGTTCGAGACCAGCCTCAGCTATTTAGTGAGGCCCTCCACAACTTGGTGAGACCCTGTTTCAAAATAAGAATAAAAAAAATAGGGCTGGAGGTGTAGCTCAGAGGGTCATTCTGCCCAAGAGGCAGAATGCTCCTGGGCTCAATCCCCAGTACTGCCAAAAAAAATAGAAAAAGGCTTCCACAGTCCAAATCCCTGGTGAGGTGGCCAGGTGAAGTGGACAGGGGCTTACACACGCCCCCTAGAGGCCCAGAGAGGAGGACCACCCACCCTCCCAGAGCTGGGAGCAAGAGGGATGAGACTCACCCCACCCTCCCGGAAGTCACACTCTTCTGGCTGCCTCTGCGGGGTGGCAGTGCACACTGTCTCTTTAATCCTGAAGTTGAGTGGGATTCTGGTGCTGGAGTTCTAAGGAAGCAACAGAAAACTCATGACCATCATCTTCCTATTATGGATGACAGAGCAAAGGCACAGAGAGGGTAGGGCACCGCGGTGGCAAGGCTCAGCCTGGGCCTGCACTGGTGCTGGCAAGATGGGCCCAGACCCTTCCTGCCGGCCCAGGGCCCCAGTGGACCCCAGGCTGTAGGAGCCCCAGACGCGCCGGCCAGGCTGTGTCGGGCCGAGATGACAATCTTGTCTCCCCTTCAGGTGGAAGAAGCAACCATGAATGATGCGCACCAGCACCTGGTGCTGTGCCAGTGCCTGGCATTCTTTCCAGACCCACAGGGGTAAGGTGGGTGGCACCCACTGCCCGGGCAGGCCCACAGACACTCACCTGGCCAGACGGCGGGATGGCTTCCAGCAGGCGGAAGAAAGGCTGTCCCTGCTGCCCCTCATTGTAGAACTTCACGGCCCTGGCAACAGCATCCTCGTATCTCAGGCGGCGCCGCGGCAGGCAGGACACCACCGCCAAGCTGGCCAGCAGCACAAGTACCTTCCAGGCCCCTGCCATCGCACCCTCTCTGACCCTCTGCCACTTTCAGCCCCTTTTATGTCCTACTTGGGCTACCTTGCTCAAGGGCTGTTGGCGACATGGAGGGCTGGTGCCTTCCTGAAAGGGGGCTGCTCCTTCCCTTGGCTGGAAACCAAGCATTGGCCAATGTTGAGAAACACTGTGGACCAAGAGGGGCGTGAAGGTTTAGGCAACAGACCGGGCCCAGGAGGGCTGCAGAGCCTGAGCTGGGTCAGGAGGCCTGCGTGGTGCGGGGCAAGTCAGTCCCTTCACTCTGGGCCACAGGAGGCCCCTTGGGCTTAGCAGCCCAACTCTGTGGTCTCTACCTAGCTGTCCTGTTTTGATCCCAGAAACAACTGCCAGAATCCAGGGATTCTGTGTGTGACAGTTCCTCAGCCAAGTTCTCAGAGAGATGATCCAATCACAGGCTCATTCAGGCTGGCATCGATCATGTTACTTACATTTATTTAAAAAATTGGCTGCCAGTCAGGCATGGTAGTGCACACCTATGATCCCAGTACTTGGGAAGCTGAGACAGGAGAACTGCAGGTTTGAGGCCAATCTCAGCAACTTAGTGAGACCTGTTTCAAAATAAAAAATGATGGTGAGTGCCTGTAATCCTAGTACTTGGGAGGCTGAGACAGGAGGATTGCAGGTTTGAGGCCAACCTCAGCAATTTAGCAAAGCCCTCTGCACCTTAGTGAGACCCTGGGTCAAAATAAAACATAAAATAGGGCTGGAGTTGTAGCTCATAGGTAGAATGTTTCTGGGTTCAATCCCCAGTACCAAAAATAAATAAAATAAAAATAAATTTAAAAACATTAACAGGGCTAGGGATGTAGCTCGGAGGTAGAACACCCCTGGGATCAATCCCCAGCAGCACACACACATGAAAAGTTGGTAGTGTTGAGGCCTGTAAAAGTTAGGAAACTTGTCCTAGAGGCACAGCCCAGTCCTATGTAGAATGATGGAAACTGGAAAAACTCACTGGAGGAGAGAAGAGTCAGGAGACCTCCATGCCCACTCAGTTTCTTTCTTTTTTGCGGTACTGGGGATTGAATCCAGGGGCATTCTGCCTCCAAGCTACACCCCTAGCCCTATTTTTTAGTTTTAGTTTGAAACGGTCTCACTAGGTTAATGAGTGTCTCACTACTTGCTGAAGCTGTCCTTGAACCTGTGAGCCTCCTGTCTCAGCCTCCCAAATACTGGGATGACAGGTGTGCACCACCACACCCCCCCTTGGTTTCTGAAAGGTGGCCACAAGCAAGATGACCAGATTGTTCTGTGGCCTCGGAGGACTGAAGCCAGAAGCAAAGGTTGGACTGTCGGGGAGACATGTCAGAAAGAAAGGCCTCCCAGCAGCAGCTGGAATCCTGCATGGTGGAGGTGGCTAGGGAAACACTGAACCAGATGGCAGGACTGTCCTAGGAGACTAGAGGCATCTGTTTCCCGCTTCTTTCCCTTCCAGTCAGGCCCCAAATTCCTCTTGAGGATCTGCCTGGTCCTGGGAGTGGAATACTCAACTTAGTCTACGTCAGCCAGTGCCTGCCACTGGTGATCTGTCTAGGGTGTGTAGGTGACTAAGCTGGTCCTAGTAGAGTATGACTCAGAACTCGTGGTGGGAGGACACGGCGCTGTCTTTCCTTCCAGAAGTAAAAGAAAACATGAGTAGAGGTGAGGAAGAAGACATTCTGAGATGCAATGGGCCACCCTTACAATGAGATCAGCACCACAGGAGGCAGGGAGGAGCAAGAGAGAAAAATGCAAACCCTACTGTCACCACTGAGCTGCTGGATCACACCTGTCCTGAGGTGAAGGGGCCTTCTGTCTAAGCTGTCCAGGTTTTCTGTCTAAGCTAGTTTGTGCAGGCTCTTCTGTTACTTGCAGCACAAAGTGGCAATAAAGGTAGGATTCAGACACCCAATGGCCAGGGGTAGGGACTAGACTCTGAGATTGGAAGGCAGCAGTCACTCCTGGGAACTGACCTGGAAGGAAAAGTGTTTGTTTGGACTTTTTGACAGGTAGATTTTGCAGGTCATGAGTCCAGATGACCAACTCTTTCAGTGACTTGTGATTTATGATGAACCCAGAGCAGTTTCAGGGCCTCAGCATCAGGACCCCGCAGGCCCAGGTTCAAGTCTCACCTCTGCCCCTTACCCGCTGCTCCTCACGCTCTCTGCAATTCCATCTCCTCGCCTGTGAAATGAGGGTAAAGCTCAGGTGGCAGGTGGGAGGGGACCCTGGGCCAGCTTGCGAGGCAGAGGATGCCTAGATGTGGGGGCTCTTACTGCAGCTGCAGCCTTGGCAAACAGGAGCGCTGGCACCTGCCCGAGACCGGCAAGGGCACCAGCAAATTCAAGCACTGGGAGCTTAGGAACTGGGTCCAGATACAGAGCTGGCTATCTGGAGTCAGTGCTGGGTGAGCAGTGCTGGGTTAGTGTCACCCAGGTTAGTGTCATCCACCCTGTTTTCTACCTTCAGAGGAGGGGTGTAGGGTGCGGAGCTCCAGGTGTCCAGCAAGACACTCCTCCAAGAACTACCCAGCCTCTGACTCAACTGGGGGCCAGGGCTCAGGATGGCAGCTAGAGGCACAGGGAGCAAGAAGTAGAGCTTGCCACCCCTCAGTCCTCCACCTGTGTGAGGCAAGAGCTCTGTGCCAGTGCCCGTATCCTCTGTACAGAGCTGGCGCACAAGCGTCCTATATCTCTTCTGAATGTCCTCACGGCACCCACACCTCTCTTGAGGAGCTGGCTGCAGCAAAAGCTTTCACAAAACCAGAGGATGAAGAAAGACCCCCCCCAGTGGTCTTCATGAAAGCCCCTGTCCCTCTCAGGCCTCAGGGTTCCATTGCTGTAATGGGGTGGTCAGGAAGTGGGTACAGACCCCAGAGCCCTTGCCCAAGTGGCCTGCGCAAGTGGCATGGGGTGGAGAAATGGGCTGTGGCCACATTGGTCCCTTGAGGACACACCTGATCCTCCAAGATCAGCACTGTGGGCACAGATTCTGGAACCCTTGCCCAAGTGGCCTGCATAAGTTGTGTGGGGTGGAGAAATCAGCCGAGGCCACATTGTCTCCTGGTGTACACACCTGTTGTTCCCAGATCAGCATGTGGGCACATGTTACTCCACTGTCTGCAAGGCATAGCGGTCTTGGTTGCACCTGAGTCCCCCAGGCTGACCCCAGCCCTGACCAGTGGGTTTGGCGGACCCCCATGGGGTGCTTCTCAGCATGCAGGGTCTCCCTACAAAGGCCAGGATGTCTCCAGGTTCTGGCACCCTTGGCTGTGCTACCGCTCATCGCGTGGCAATCCAGGAGGAGTGTGTGTGCTGGTGCGATCCCCAAGGCCGGCCAACCTAGAGGCCCGCTCTGTCAGAGCCTGAACCCGGGGCTTGCCTAGGGGCAGGACAGGCACAAATCCTCCATCGCTTCCTTTCCCTTCACAGAGCGCCCCTTGCCCAGGAATTAAATCCTGAGCAAAACAACAAAAGCCCCATAATTTAAATCCGCGGGGCTTTGGTGTAGCACGGCCCTACAAGGTGGCTGTTGCCACGTGGCTCTGGCGCCATCTGCTGGCCGAGTGGCCCCAGGCACGGGGAGGGGTTTTGGTTCCGCAGACGGACCTCAAAGATCTTCGATCCTCCAGCTTCTTTGCAAACCCCGTGTTGGGAGACTCGCAGGAGGAAGCGTGCCTTTGCTTTCTCTCTTCTCCTCCTCTCTGCCACGCCAGACCCCTCCCCTGGCCCTCCTTCTGAGCACTTATGGGTTTTTTGGCAGCCTCTTTCCTTTCCCATGCCTCAGTTTCTCCGCCTGTGAAGCAGTGGTTCAGGATTGTGTGTGTGTATATGTGTGTGGTACTGGGGACTGAACCCAATGGCGTACCTCCGACTTACACCCCCAGCCCTATTTTATTTTTTATTTTGAGACAGGGTCTCACTAAGTTGACAGTGTTGCTCCATGGCTGAGGCTGGGCGCGAATCTGCAATCCTTCAGTTTCATTTCCTTTAAGAGAAATTACCTGGGATTCTTGCATTTTATTATTTATCTTTAATTGTGGTAAACCATACCTAACAAAGTTTACAACTCTCGCCGGAGAGTTGTCCACCGTCCGGCCGCCCAGCGGAGGTCCGCCACTATCCCAGAAGCCCCTCGCCTCGGGGCGCCTCCCGACAGCCTCCGCGCGGAAGCGGGGAGCGTGCGCATGCGCGCGGCGGCGCCTCCCAGCAGGCTGCGGGGCAGTCTTCCTCCCCGCGTGACGAGCGGCTTCCGGCGTGGAGGGGCGGGGCCGTGCGCGCTGTGGGGCCGCAGCTGATCCAAGAGGGAGCGGCCGGGGACCGCCAGGCGTTGTCGCCATGGAGGCCGTGCCCCGCATGCCCATGATCTGGCTGGACCTGAAGGAGGCCGGCGACTTCCTCTTCCAGCCGGCCGTGAAGAAGGTGAGGCGCCTCCTCCTGCGCGTGACGCCCCAGCCCGAGGCCGGCCTCCCCGAGCGCTGCCTCCCCTCCCTGCGGCCCCCGACCTCGGCCCCGGCCGCGCGCAGCCCCGCGAGGCCCCGCTGCCCGCGGCGACACGCCCGGCCCGTGCTGCCCCGCCCCCGGCCTGGGTGCGCTCGGTCCCGCGGGGACGGACTCCGCCCGGAGCCCGGTGGCCCGAGCGACGCTCGCCCCTCGAGGTGAGGGCTGTGACACTGCGGTTCTGTGCAGGCCTCTTTGGTCCAAAAGACACAGTTCCTTGCCGTGCTTAGAAAGCTGCCCGGACAGCGTAAAGCAGTGTTGTCGCTGTCGGAGGAGAGACCGGTCATTGTGTTGGACGGAGCTGACAGGCAGGTTCGGCGTGGACTGAGGCAGGGGCGTCTGTGGGGAGATCAGGTGTGGCCACGAGCAGCAGGTGCTGCTAGGGGATGGGCACCAGGTCGCCTCGAAGCAGCCAGGAGGCCTTGGGGTCTCAGCACAGCACCTGCCTGGTGAGTAAGTCGCAGGCAGTCTAGGGGAACAGCACTCGGTGGGGTGCTTGGGAAAGGAAAGAGGGTAAAGAAAACGGGTTCGGAAGTAGTTTCTTGAGAAGCTGTCTTCCATCTCTTCACACCACCACAGCATTAGTTTAGGCACTATTTGTTTCCACCGGGCCGCGCCATGCAGGGGATCCAACCCAGGACCTCATGTATGCTAGGCAAGCACTTTACCACTGAGCTACACCCCCCAGCCCGAGCCTATTTTTTTCCTCATCTGTAAAACCAGGAAATTAGACTAGTTGATCTAAAATTCCAGAATTTTGTTAACTGTTCCCCATCTGCTCTTTTGTACAAGTTCAAGTAGATGAGTTTTTGTAAAACAACCAACTCTTCTAGTTTTACATAATAAAGCATATATATATAGAGAGAGATGTGATTTTCATGGTACTGGGGCTTGAACCCATGGCCACTGAGCTGCATCTCCTGTCTGCCCTGTACCTTCTTACCTATGCTTTCAAGGCCAGAGTGCTGACTCACTGAAAGCAGGTGAAGGACAATTGCTGTTCTTCATCAGCGAATGATTTAGCCACAGGTGTTAGCGCTTGCAGTTCTTGCTTCCTTTTATCCGAGAGACACCTGCCCTGATCCAACTGCACTTGAACTCGTGGCAGGCTCACGTGAACTAAGATGCTGATCCACCCCTTATTCGTTAACTGAGCAAATAGTATTGAGTGCCTGTTATGTACCAGCCCAGGGAGTACAGTGGTGACAAAACCCCTGCCTTCCCAGAGCTTACCCGGCAAGTGCAGGTGTACCATCTGGCCTTTAGCTACTTTGGCTTCTCCTCTTCCCTCCTCCCGCTCTGGGTGAATTGATCCCTAAATCTCCTCTTTCCTACCAGAGTCCTCCAGAGAAACGGCCTGCCGTTCTCCAGTTTGCTGCATCGTGCCAGTGACTTCACTCCCCCAGTCCTCTCCCATGGGATCTTTGGCCATTGCCCTCGCTCAGGGCCTGTGGTGTTTCTTTCCTCCTGCTTATCACCTGCATTTAGCATACCTCCTTGGGATGCTATCAGCTGCCCGCAGTCGCACCACTCAGGTCACTCAGTTGACCTGCACCACACAATGTGTCCACTTGTCTCTTGTTACTGACCATCTTACTCACATCTAGGTGAAGCCTGTTTTCTCGGGTTTGAGGAGTTTTTTTTCCCCTTCCAGGTTTCCCATGGGACAGCCGATGTTTTTGAAAAATTAGCTTACACATGTACATGCACAGAGAAAGTAAATGAGAGGACCAGAGACCTAACGGGTGCCTGGCTGCTTAGCAGCAAGGGCTTGGGACATTGTTAGCCACCTGTGGTGGGGTTGGCTTACCTCTCGTGAGATTGGAGTCACCTAGCTGGACTGCCTGAGCCTGTCTGCCCTCTGGTTTTTTTTTTTTTTTTTTTTTTGTAGTACGGGGGATGGAACCCCAGGGACATTCTACCTCCGAGCTACACCTCCAGCCTTATTTTATTTATATTGAAACAGGGTCTCACTAAGTTGCAGAGGGCCTCACTAAGTTGCTGAGGCTGGCTGTGAACCTGCGATCCTCCTGTCTCAGCCTCCCAAGTACTGGGATTACAAGCGTGCACCACCACACCTGGCTCCCTCTGTTTTATAGAAGAATGGCTCCAGGCACTGGATTGTCCACTCTGTTCTTCTCTGACTTCAGTCTCATACACCAACAGCCTATTCCATTTCACTGGGGGTTTGGCTCTAAGTGATCCATCCTGGGAAGTGTCTATGGATGCTTGTGTGTGGGGAGTGCATGCGAGTGCTGGATGAGTGATCTGGCCTAGTTCTTACACCTACTGGGTGTCTCCTTCAGTGTAATTTGTGTGTCTGTCTTCTTCCTTTCCTGTGAGGGCAGCCATTTGCTGAGCATACACACACCTAATGAGCCTCTTTCCTGACCACTTATTGTTGGGTGTGAGCGGTCACCGACTTGACCCACTGTGGACACACAGTCTGCTAGAGGTGGGGACAACATGTAGACAAGCCTTGATGCCTGAGGGTGGTAATTCCAAAGAGCTGTTGGGTGGGCTTCCCTGGGATGTGCCAGAGGACAGTCCTTGAAGGCTGTGGGGACAGTCGTGAAGGGTCACAAACTCTGGCCCAGACTCAGTTTGGTCCTAGAGGCTTTGCTAAGTTGCTGTAGCACATTCTTTTTAGATTATAATTTTCCTCTTATAACTTCACTGTCCTGAGATAAGCATGCTTAGGTTTGTTTTTTTCTGTGTATGTGTTTGTTTCAGGATTGAAAGCTAGGAGTGACATCAGAGTTGTGTTAGAAATACAGTTTTAGCCACTGGGTAGGGACGGATCTGAATGGGGGGATTGTCCAGGCCAGCGGTAGCAGGAGGCTAAAGGAGAGCTCGAGGATAGAGGGACTTTCAGGAGGTAAAACCAGCAGGAGAAGAGGGGGTTCAGCTCAGAAATTTGGGAAAGTAGCTGCATGGTAACTATAATTAGCTCTGCAGGACCCCTCTTCTGCCTATCCCTCCTCTCGCTTTGCCTCCTAGAGCAGATAGGAGCTGCCACATGGCCTTCCGGGTTCCACGTGGCTGGTTCCTTAGCAGCAGTGGGTGGCAGTCCTGGAGGGGACCCCAGGAGAGGTGGGTGGGCACAGATATGGTGTGAGAGTGTGTGCTCCCAGAGTCTTTGGCGGCTTCCTTCCTGCTCTGCCTCACAATCCATGGCTTGGGGCCTTGGGAGTCATTAGTGTCCTTTGTGGAGTGTGTAGGTCTGGTCCCAGATTGTGAGTCACACACCAGGCAGCAGGTACTCCAGCAGGGTAATCCAGCTGCCTAGTCTGTTGGGCTTTGTCGAGCAAGGGACCCTGTGGTCAGGCCTCAGGATGGTGCGGACGGACGCTCTTGAGGTGGTGAGTGCTACTGTGGCAGGTGTGCCAGGCCCCTCTGATGCAGGCAGTCCCCCTTCTCTAGGTCGTTGCCATTACAGACCTGCGGGGCTTTCCTCACAGGTGAGGACTCTGTGGGTCACGTGTTTTTGGGTGCACTTTCCCAGACAGGAGCACAGCCGGTGAGGAAAGCTTCACGTTCAGGCTCTCGTTGGTGCCTCTTGCTGCATGTGCTCTCAGCTTAGAGTTACGCTGTGGCCCCAGAACAAAGCAAGGTCCAGTTCTTGAGGGAGGCTTGAGTTTGTGACCCTTTTGGTGATTCCTATAGGGTCCCATTTCAGCCAGCCAAGTTCCCTTTCCTTGGCTGCTGCTGCTCTTTTTTTTTTTTTTTGGTGGTACTGGGGAGTGAACCAAGAGGTATTCTACCTCTGAACTATACCCCCATCCCCTATTTTTATTATTTTATTTATGGTACTGAGGATTGAACCCAGGGGTGTTCTACCTCTGAACTACACCCCCAGCCCTATTTTATTCTTTTATTTTGAAACAGGGTCTCACTAAGTTTTGGAGGGCCTCACTAAATTGCTGAGGCTGGCTTCAAACCTGAGATCTTCCTGTCTCAGCCTACCAAGCACTGGGATTACAAGCATGTGCCACCATGCCTGGCTTATTTTTATTTATTTATTATTTTGTGGTACTGGGGATTGAACCCTGGGGGCTTTCTACCTCTGAGCTACATCCCCAACTCTTTTTTTGTTGTTGTTGTTTTCAGCACTGGGGATTGAACCCAGGGGCATTCTACCTCCCAGCTACACCCCCAGTCCTATTTTTTATTCTTTATTTTGAAACAGGATCTCACTAAGTTGCATAGGGACTCACTAAGTAGCTGAGGCTGGTCATGAACCTGTGCTCCCCCTATCTCAGCTTCCCAAGTACTGGGATTAGAAGTGTGCGCCACCATGCCCAGCTTCGCAGTCCTTTTTTTGTTTTGAAACAGGGTCAGCCGGGCGTGGTCACGCATACTTGTAATCCCAGTAGTTGGGAGGTTGAGAGCGGAGGATCCCGGTTCGCAGCCAGCCTCAGATACTTAGTGAGGCCCTCTGCAACTTAGACCTTGTGGTTGTGTCTAGATGGGGTCATATGCCCTGGTTGGTGATCACCCAGGACTCAGAGAGCAGAACATGTGTGTGTCTCATTGGCTTGTTTTGCTTTTTCTTCTAGTTTGTCCTGAAGAATTATGGAGAGAACCCTGAAGCCTACAATGAGGAACTAAAGAAGCTGGAGTTGCTCAGACAGGTAGGGTGGTGGTTTTAGTTAGGCATGAACAGGATTGGCTTGATAGGGAGATAAACTGCCTAGAACTTTTGTCTTATTTGGGTTTTTTTGTTTTTGTTTTTGTTTTGGTTCTGGGGGTTGAACCCAGAGGCATTCTACCTCCAAGCTACACCCCAGCCCAGTTTTTTTTCTTATTTGGAAACAGGGTCTCACTCGGTTGCTGAGAGCCTCGCTAAGTTGCCGAGGCTGGCTTGAACCTGCAATCCTCCTGTGTCAGCCTCCCAAGTACTGGGATTACAAGCGTGTACCACCACGCCCGGCTCTGTTGTCTTATTTGAATTTAGTGTTTTTTTCTCTGAAAACCAGTAAAATTGATGGTAGGAAAATTTGAAAATACTAAAAAGCAAAAATGAAATCTTAAAAATCCTTTTCACAGTCTTTTGTATGTACGTTTGGCCCTCCATGTCTGTGGGTTCCACACTTGCGGATTCCAGTAATTATAGGTTGAAATGTAATCAAGCTTCCCATGGCTGTGTTAGTACTGAACATGTATAGACTTGTTTTCTTATCTTTATTCCCTAAACAATCCAATGTGACAACTACTTATATAGCATTTACTTTGTATCAGGCATCATAAGTAATCCAGAGTTGATTGTGTATATGTTATATGTAAATACTGATCCATTTTATTTAAGGAAGTTATTGTCCTTAGATTTTGGTATCTGCAGAGGTGGGAGTAAGGGAACCATTCCTCTGCAGATACCGAAGGACAATTGTGTGTGTTTAAAACCACTGTGGAGCTGGGCATGGTGGTGCACACCTGTAATCCCAGTACTTGGGAGGCTAAAATAGGAGGATTGCAGGTTCCAGACCAGCCTCAGCAATTTAGTGAGATGTTCGGCAACCTAGCAAGACCCTGTTTCAAAACAAAAAATAAAATAGAGCTGGCGGTGTAGCTTGGAGGTATACAGCCCCTGGGTTCATCCTCAGAATCCAAAAAACAAACACCCCCTGTGGGATCATATACCACCTATACTGGTTTGTAACCTACTTAATGTATATGTCCTGTATCAGTGAACATATAATGAGTATTTTTAATGACTGGTGACTTTTTTTTTTTTTTTTTTTTTTTGCGGTACCGGGGATTGAACGCAGAGGCATTCTACCTCCGCGCTACGCCCCCGGCCCTATTTTTTATGCTTTATTTTGAAACCGGGTCTCACGAGGTTGCGGAGGGCCTCACTAAGGAGAGAGAGAGAGAGAGAGAGAGAGAGAGACAGAGTGAGAGCTGAGGCTGGCCGCAAACCCGGATCCTCCAGTCTCCGCCTCCCAAAGTACTGGGATTACAAGCGTGCGCCACCACGCCCGGCTAGACTGGTGACTATTATATTGCACTATAACTTAATGTTTCCTCTTGGAGAGCACTGTTATTTCAATATTTCACCATTGTAAAGAATGGTGGTGTGACCTGGGCTTGGTGGTACACACCTATAATCCCAGTACTTGGGAGGCTGAGACAGGAGGATTGCAGGTTTGAAACCAGCCTCTGCAATTTAGTGAAACTCTCAGCAACCTAGCGAGAACCTATTTCAAAAGCAAAAAACAAAAATAACTGGAGGTGTAGCTTGGAGGTAGACTGTGTCTGGGTTCAATCCCTACACACACTTACAGAATGTTGTTATAACCCTTGTCTGTGCATATGTGGGCCCTTTCTAGGCCTGTGTCTGTAGGACTTAGTGAGTAAATGGGTGTACTTGTTCCAGTTACTGCCCCAGGAGTGTGCACGCCTGGTCCTCCTGTTCCTTGTCAACTCTGGCAGTCTGATAGGTGAAGAGACTATTTAATTTTAATTTTCAATTAATTGGTTAATAGTTACATTGTACAATTGTTGTAAGTATTTTTTCTTTTTTCTTTTTGGTGGTACTGGGGATGGAACCCAGGGGCATTCTACCTCCGTGCTACACCCCAGCCCTATTTTATTCTTTTATTTATTTTATTGGTACTGGGGCATTCTACCTACCAGCTACACCCCCAGCCCAATTTTTTGCTCTTTATTTTGAAACAGAGTCTCACTAGGTTGCGGAAGGCCTCACTAAATAACTGAGACTGGCCGCGAACCTGGATCCTCCGGTCTCAGCCTCCCAAGTACTGGGATTACAAGCGTGCGCCACCACTCCCAGCTTATTTTTTTATTTTTTGAAAAAGGGTCTCACTAAGTTATTGAAGCCAGCCTTGAACCTGCGATCCTCCTGCCTCAGCCTCCCAAGTACTGGGATTACAAGTGTGCGCCACCACGCCCAGCTGTTACAAGTTTTTATTTTTATTTTTTATTTTATTTATTTACTTATTTTTGTGGTACTGAGGATTGAACCCAGGGACATTCTACCTCCAAGCTACACCCCCCCAGCCCTATATTTTTTATTCTTTATTTTGAAACAGAGTCTCACTAGGTTGAGGAGGGCCTCACTAAGTAGCTGAGGCTGGCCTTGAACCTGTGATTCTCCTGTTTCTGCTTCCCAAGTACTGGGATTACAAGCCTGGTTATAGAACCACGCCTGGTTCTATAAGTTTTTTGTTTTTTTTTTTTTGCGGTACTGGGGATTGAACCCAGGGGCGTTCTACCTCCGCGCTACACCCCCGGTCCTATTTTTTATACTTTATTTTGAAACTGGGTCTCACGAAGTTGCGGAGGGCCTCACTAAGTAGAGAGAGAGAGAAGGAGAGAGAGACAGAGAGAGCTGAGGCTGGCCGCGAACCCGGATCCTCCGGTCTCTGCCTCCCAAAATACTGGGATTACAAGCGTGCGCCACCGTGCCTGGCCCCTGGTTCTATAAGTTTTAAAAAATTTTCCTTTCCCCTACTCTGCCCTCCCCAATGAATTTGTCATATATCTTCTTTTGAGAATTGTCTGTTAATGTCCCTTTTTATTTTAGTTCTTATTTATTTATTTATTTAGTGGTACTGGGGATTGAACCCTGGGACATTCTACCTCTGAGCTACTATTTTATTTATTTATTTACCCCCAGCCCTATTTTATTTATTTATTTATTTATTTATTTATTCATTTATTTTTTGTGGTACCTGGGATTGAACGCAGGGGCGTTCTACCTCCACGCTACACCCCCGGCCCTATTTTTTTTTTTTTTTGGTACCGGGGATTGAACCCAGGGGCATTCTACCTCCTAGCTACACCCCTGGCCCTATATTTTATCCTTTATTTTGAAACCGGGTCTCATGAAGTTGCGGAGGGCCTCACTAAATAGCTGAGGCTGGCCGTAAACCCGGATCCTCTGGTCTCCGCCTCCCAAGTACTGGGATTACAAGCGTACGCCACCACCACTCCTATTTTTTATACTTTATTTTGAAACCGGGTCTCACGAAGTTGCCAAGGGCCTCACTAAGGAGAGAGAGAGAGAGAGACAGGGAGAGAGAGTGAGAGAGCTGAGGCTGGCCGTGAACCCAGATCCTCCGGTCTCTGCC
>PVJS01007229.1:0-41963 GCA_004027185.1 Glis glis | reverse complement strand
GGTCTCACCAAGTTGTGGAGGCCTCACTTAGTAGCTGAGGCTAGTGAGGAGCCTGTGATCCTCCTGTCTCAACCTCCCAAGTACTGGGATTACAAGAGTGTGCCACCATGCCCAGCTCCCTATTTTATTTTTTATTTTGAAACAAGGTCTCACTAAGTTACAGAGTCTCACTAAGTTGCTGAGGCTGGCTTCAAACCTGTGATCCTCTTGTCTCAGCCTCCCAAGTACTGGGATTACAAGCGTGCGCCACCACGCCTGGCTGCAATCTTTTTTAATGCAAAGTTTCCTAGCAACCAATTTTTGACTCTGGTAATAATGTTGTGATAAATATCCTTGTATGTACATCCAAATACTTGTTTCCCCATGTCTCTTAGTATAAAATTTTAAACATATTGCTGTGGGCCAAAGGTTCTGAGTATGTCGCATACTGCCCTCTAGAAACACAGGAGATGGTTTGTCAAATGACTGTGGGTTCATCCTGGGCTTTCTTTGGATCCCTTGGGGCATTTGTTCTTCAGATGCACATTTCCTGGCACTTGTGGGTGCGCTGGCCTGCCCATCCTTGACCCCAAACGATGGCAGGCCTGTTTCTCCCATCCCGCCCCCAGAATGCTGTTCGCGTCCCACGGGACTTTGAGGGCTGCAGCGTCCTCCGCAAGTACCTTGGCCAGCTCCACTACCTGCAGAGTCGGGTCCCCATGGGCTCAGGCCAGGAGGCTGCTGTCCCTGTCACCTGGTGAGGGCTGGTAGGCAGGGCTGGGCGGTGGGGAGCCTGGAGGGTGCTGTGCAGCCAGGGGTGTCTGGGTGGTAGTGATGCTTCCTTCCCTCCCCTCCCCCTTCCTCCTGTTGCCCCGGGAGAGAAGTGGCCTACTGTGGGCTCCCTGGGCCTCCCCTCCTACCCCACCTGGGAGCAGCTGGTCCCCTTACCTGGCCTCAGTACCGCGGCCAGCTCCTGCCTTCTAGATGACTGGGGTGGCCTGTCCACAGGACCGAGATCTTTTCAGGCAAGTCTGTGGCCCACGAGGACATCAAGTATGAGCAGGCCTGCATTCTCTACAACCTCGGTGAGTGGCCTGATTCCTCCCCGGTGGCCCTGTCCCCTGCCCTGCCAGCTGGGCTCTCAGCCATCAGATGGCCACAGAGGCCATCGGCTGAGGAGGAAAGACGTGGTTCTGACCCTGCCACTCTGTCACCATGGTTCTCCCCTGGCTTTGAGCTGCTTTAGGCCGGAGGAACAGGCAGGCCTCAGCTCGCCCTGGAGTCAGCCTCAGCTGGTTCAAGGAGAAGTATGGGGAGCTTCAGGGTGGGACCCCCGGCTCTAGACAGGCACCCTTCCTCTGCTCAAGCCTGGGTGTCCTTGGACTGGCTGCCCCGTCCGTCCTCAGACCTATTCTCCTAGCTGGGTGGCGGCAGGGCCCCTCTGCTCCCTCTTGGCAGCAGCCCCAGCTCCCCTCACTCTGTGTCCTCTGCCACCCAGGTGCACTGCACTCCATGCTGGGGGCCATGGACAAGCGGGTGTCTGAGGAGGTGAGGAGAGGCATGGGTGGGGAACCCATGGGTGTGCCAGGGAGGGTGCTGAGTGTTCCTGGCCTTGAGCAAGAGCCCTGCCCCAGGAGTGGACACAGCCATTTTCCCTGCAGGGCATGAAGGTCTCCTGCACCCACTTCCAGTGTGCAGCCGGTGCCTTCGCCTACCTGCGTGAGCACTTCCCACAAGCTTTCAGCGTTGACATGAGCCGTCAGATCCTCACTCTCAACGTCAACCTCATGTTGGTGAGGAGGCACTCTGGTTGGAACTGAATTGGTCCTGAGTTAGGTCCGGATCCCTGGGTCTGCCACGTGCAGGTGACAGGGACAAGAAGGGGCCTTGGCTTTGGTCTTCTGAGCTCAGGTGGATCACAGGGCATTGCTTCTTGGGGTGGGGAGGCCAGAGGAGAGAGACAGGGAAGAGGTGGTCCCTTGGTCCCCACCCCTGCCCTGGGGAGGGACAGGCGTGCAGGGGGCAAGTTGTCTGTCACTCCAGGGCCAGGCCCAGGAGTGTCTACTGGAGAAGTCGATGCTGGACAACAGGAAGAGCTTCCTAGTGGCCCGCATCAGTGCACAGGTAGGGACCGGGCTGAGGGTGGGCCTTTGCTTTGCCCTGACCCCCACTGACAGGCCCTGTGCCGGCTCCCAGGTGGTCGATTACTATAAGGAGGCGTGCCGGGCCTTGGAGAAGCCGGACACCGCCGCGCTGCTGGGCCGGATCCAGAAGGACTGGAAGAAGCTGGTGCAGATGAAGATCTACTACTTTGCAGCCGTGGCGCACGTGAGCACTTGGGATCACTGGGCCTGGGTGGGCGATTGCCACAGCTCAGGAAACAAGTTGTGACGCCTCTTCTTTCCAGCTGCACATGGGGAAGCAGGCCGAGGAGCAGCAGAAGTTTGGGGAGCGGGTGAGTGGGCCGTGGTGAGGGCGGCTCCCACCCCGCTAGTGAGGTCCTATGTGCCTGATGTGCCATCCCTCCTGTGCAGCCCTTGTCTCTCGGGGTCTGGGGAGGCATGGCAGGCTCTCCAGAGAGGGAGGCTGGCTGGAGTGTCAACTGCAGGGTGGTGCTGCCCCCATGTCATTGGCTGGGTCCCAGCTGCCTCCTGGCGGGTCATCTGAGGGCCTGCTGGGTGGGGAAGCAGAGGGAGCAGGATCTAGGCAGGGGATGGACCAGGCTTTGCCCTCCACAGGTGGCCTATTTCCAGAGTGCCCTGGACAAGCTCAATGAAGCCATCAAGTTGGCCAAGGTAATGCTGAGGAAGGCCTGGCTGCCACAGCCCCGAGCGCCAGGGCTGGCCCGGTGCTGAGGCCCCGTCTCTACTGCTCCCACAGGGCCAGCCTGACACTGTGCAGGATGCCCTTCGCTTCGCCATGGATGTCATTGGGGGAAAGTGAGTCGAGGGCTGGGTGGTCCAGGTCCTCCTGCCAGGGCCTTGTTCCTCTGCCTGCATGCTCGGGAGGACCCACCAGTGTGGAAAGCAGTGGCCCCAATGGGAGTCAGATTGTGGGTCTCCGCTGACCCCCATCCTCTCTGCCTCCACTCCTGACACCAGGTACAATTCTGCCAAGAAGGACAACGACTTCATCTACCATGAGGCTGTCCCAGCGCTGGACACCCTTCAGCCTGTGAAAGGTGTGGAGCAAGGGGAGCTGAGGAGCAGGGTCGGGTGAAGGTGGCCTTGGGGCCCTGCCTTGGCCTGGTCTCCACAGTTCCCTCCCCCTGCCAGGAGCCCCCTTGGTAAAGCCCTTGCCAGTGAACCCCACGGACCCAGCTGTTACGGGCCCTGACATCTTCGCCAAACTGGTACCCATGGCTGCCCATGAGGCCTCGTCGCTCTACAGGTGGGTGGGAGGGGCTGTTCCCATCCCTGGCATCCCCAGAGACACAGTGGTGGCATCCCCAGAGACATGGCATTGCAACTGCTCTCGTTTCCACAGTGAGGAGAAGGCCAAGCTGCTGCGGGAGATGATGGCCAAGATCGAGGACAAGAACGAGGTCCTGGAGTGAGTGGGGGACCTGGAGTGGGGCAGGCGCACACCAGGCCTCATGGGTCGCGCTGCCTGGAGGGCAGAGGCAGGAAGTGTCTTCTCACTGGGTTACCCAGCCCTCGCCTCCCTGCCCAGCATCTTGGGCTAGATTCTTAAAGCCAGGGCCAGGCGTCCCTCTGTCCCACTGTTGCGCAGTGCCTGGGCATGCTCTGTGGCTCTTTGTGGTGGAGGTTGGGGCGGTGCCTTGCTCTGGGCTGAGACCCCAGACCTGGCTCCAGTGGGGGGCTTGCCCTGTGGGCACCCAGCACCTCCTGGGCCCTGTTGCCCCACAGCCAGTTCATGGATTCGATGCAGCTGGACCCTGAAACAGTGGACAACCTGGATGTGTACAGCCACATCCCGCCCCAGCTCATGGAGAAGTGTGCGGCCCTTAGTGTCCGACCTGACACTGTCAAGAACCTCGTCCAGTCCATGCAAGGTGAGCGCGGCGGGGCCTCCTCCTGTGGCCCCTCACCCAGGCTGAAGGCTGGGCCGCACCAGGGGGCTGGCCAGAGGGTGCCTGGCCTGCTGCCTCAGTGCCACCCGCACACTGCAGCGCTGTCGGGCGTGTTCACGGATGTGGAGGCCTCACTGAAGGACATCAGGGACCTGCTGGAGGAGGACGAGCTGCAGGAGCACAAGTTGCAGGAGGCTGTGGGCCAGGCCGTGCCCAGCCCAGTGGTTGCCAAGGCCGAGCTGGCAGAGGTGAGGCGAGAATGGGCCAGGTACATGGAAGTGCACGAGAAGGCCTCCTTCACCAACAGCGAGCTGCACCGCGCCATGAACCTGCATGTCAGCAACCTGCGCCTGCTCAGCGGGCCCCTGGACCAGGTCCGGGCCGCCCTGCCCACGCCAGCCCTCACCCCAGGTGAGCCCGCGTGGCCCCGGGTGGGGTGTGGGCTCAGGACAGGGTGCTCTTCTTCACTGACTGCTGCTGTCCCCAGAGGACAAGGCTGTGCTGCAGAACCTGAAGCGCATCCTGGCCAAGGTGCAGGAGATGCGGGACCAGCGCGTGTCCCTAGAGCAACAGCTGCGTGAGCTAATCCAGAAGGACGACATCACAGCCTCGCTGGTCACCACAGACCACTCGGAGATGAAGGTGGGCAGTGGGCTGGGAAGGCTCTGCTGGGGCCCCGCCTCGGGGCAGGGCCTGATCATGTTTCCTCCCTCCCTTCCTCCCTCAGAAGCTGTTTGAGGAGCAGTTGAAGAAGTACGACCAGCTCAGGGTATACCTGGAGCAGAACCTGGCTGCCCAGGACAACGTCCTCCGCGCGCTGACCGAGGCCCACGTGCAGTATGCGGCTGTGCGGCGGGTGCTCAGTGAGCTCGACCAGAAGTCAGTGCCTGTCTGCGCGGCTCTCTGTCCTTAGACCCCTGCCTGGCGCCTCACCTCACCCCGGCCCTCTGCCTTCCAGGTGGAACTCCACACTGCAGACCCTGGTGGCCTCCTATGAAGCCTATGAGGACTTAATGAAAAAGTCCCAGGAGGGCAAGGACTTCTACGGGGACCTGGAGAGCAAGGTGGCCGCCCTGCTGGAGCAGGCGCAGTCTGCCTGCCAGGCCCGGGAGGCCGCCCGCCAGCAGCTCCTGGACAGGTGGGTGTGGCCCGGCCTCTGGTTCAGCCTATCCTGCTGAGCTTATGGGCACTGGCCTTACTTCCCTGCCTGTCCCACAGGGAGCTGAAGAAGAAGCCGCCACCACGGCCCACGGCCCCAAAGCCACTGCTGCCCCGCAGGGAGGAGGGTGAGGTGCTAGAGACAGGAGACCCACCCGAGGAGCTACGCAGCTTGCCACCCGACATGGTCGCTGGCCCACGCCTGCCTGACACCTTTCTGGGAGCTGCCACCCCACTCCACCTTCCTCCCGGCCCCTTCCCCAGCTCCACAGGCCCAGGACCCCACTATCTCTCGGGTCCCTTACCCCCCGGCACCTATTCAGGCCCTACCCCGCTGGTACAGCCCCGGGCTTCAGGGCCCCCTGCAATGCCCATGGCACCTGGGCCTGCCCTCTACCCAGCCCCCGCCTACACGCCTGAGATGGGCCTTGTGCCCCGATCCTCCCCCCAGCATGGTGTGGTGGGCAGTCCCTATGGGGCGGTGGGTGCAACCCCACCAGTTGCAGGCCTGCCCTCGGCCCCACCTCCCCAGTTCACTGGCCCTGAGTTGGCTGTGGCGGTTCGGCCAGCCACCACCACAGTAGACAGCGTCCAGGCCCCCATCTCTAGCCACACCGCACCCCGGCCAAACCCTGCTGCTGCTCCTCCCCAGCCCTGCTTCCCAGTGCCCCCGCCACAGCCCCTGCCCCCGCCCCCGCCCTACACATACCCTGTCGGAACCAAGCAGCCTCTCACGGCCCCCCCAGCTCAGCACCACTTTTCTCCTGGGGTCCCCGCAGGGTTTCCAGCCCCCAGGATGGCATCGCAGCCCCAGCCTCACCCTCATGCTCCACGGGTGGCGTTTGGGCCCCCCCAGCAGCCCCTTCCATTCCAGCACCCGCATCTCTTCCCACCCCAGGCCCCAGGACTCCTCCCGGCACAGCCTCCCTACCCCTTCACCCCTCAGCCTGGTGTTCTGGGGCAGCCGTCCCCCCTGCACACCCAGCTCTACCCTGGCCCCTCCCAGGACCCTCTGCCCCCCCAGTCAGGGGCTCTGCCTTTCCCCAGCCCTGGACCCCCACAGCCTCCCCATCCCACCCTGGCCTATGGTCCTGCGCCTTCTCCCAGGCCTCTGGGCCCCCAGGTAGCCCCTCTCTCCATTCAAGGACCCCCACCTACTGGCCAGCCCACCCCCGGCCCCCACCTGGTACCTTCCCCTGCCCCGTCACCAGGGCCTGGTCCAGCACCCTCTCGACCCTCAGCCGCAGAGCCACCACCATGCCTGCGCCGAGGCACTGCAGCTGCAGACCTGCTGTCCTCCAGCCCTGAGAGCCAGCACGGTGGCGCTCAGCCCCCTGGGGGCGGGCAACCCCTGCTGCAGCCTACCAAGGTAGACGCAGCTGAGGGCCGTCGGCCACAAGCCCTGCGGCTGATTGAGAAGGACCCTTATGAGCATCCTGAGAGGCTGCGGCAGTTGCAGCAGGAGCTAGAGGCCTTTCGGGGCCAGCTGGGGGATGCGGGGGCACTGGATGCCACCTGGCGGGAGCTACAGGATGCACAGGAGCTCGACGCCCGAGGCCGCTCCATTGCCATTGCCCGCTGCTACTCACTCAAGAACCGGCACCAAGACGTCATGCCCTACGACAGCAACCGCGTGGTGCTGCGCTCAGGCAAGGACGACTACATCAATGCTAGCTGTGTGGAGGGGCTCTCGCCATACTGCCCACCCCTGGTGGCCACCCAGGCCCCACTGCCTGGCACAGCCGCCGACTTCTGGCTCATGGTGCACGAGCAGAAAGTATCAGTCATTGTCATGCTGGTGTCTGAAGCCGAGATGGAGAAGGTGAGGAAGCGCTTAGGCCGGGGCCCAGCAGGCAGTGTGGGGTGTGGGATAGGGACCCTGGGAGTGAACCCTGTCTCATCTTGTCTGCTCCTCAGCAAAAGGTGACACGCTACTTCCCCACTGAGAGGGGCCAGTCCATGGTGCACGGGGCCCTGAGCCTGGCACTGAGCAGTGTCCGCACCACCGAGACCCACGTGGAGCGGGTGCTGAGCCTGCAGTTCCGTGACCAGAGCCTCAAGCGCTCTCTGGTGCACCTGCACTTCCCCACGTGGCCTGAGCTGTGCGTCCACTGCCCTGGCTGGTCACTGGCGGGGTGGGGGAGGCTGCTGCCCCTGTGCTGTGGGGCCTGAGGCCCAGCACATACATGATGGCACCTTGCCTGCAGAGGCCTGCCTGACAGTCCCAGCAACCTGCTGCGCTTCATCCAGGAGGTGCATGCGCACTACCTGCACCAGCGGCCCCTGCACACACCCATCGTCGTGCACTGCAGGTAGGCTGGGTGGCTGCCTGTGGCCCCCTCCATGGGCCTTGGACCTGGCCTTTATGCCCCTTCTCACCACAGCTCCGGCGTGGGCCGCACGGGAGCCTTTGCACTGCTTTACGCAGCCGTGCAGGAGGTAGAGGCTGGGAACGGGATCCCTGCGCTGCCTCAGCTGGTGCGGCGCATGCGGCAACAGAGGAAACACATGCTGCAGGAGAAAGTGAGTGTGGGGGTGGGGGGACTGTGCCCTGCCCAGGGTGACACCCGGGCCTACTGACCAGGCCCAACGCCCCTGCAGCTGCACCTCAGGTTCTGCCACGAAGCGCTGGTGAGGCATGTGGAGCAGGTCCTGCAGCGCCATGGTGTGCCCCCGCCGTGCAGACCGTTGCCCAGCATGAGCCTTGGCCAGAAGGTGAGGAGCACCCCTGAGGCCGCTGGGCCCGCCGCAGCCTCGCCACCCTCTTCTCACCTTGTCTGTTTTCTCAGAATCACCTGCCTCAGGACTCCCAGGACCTGGTCCTGGGTGGGGACGTGCCTATCAGCTCCATCCAGGCCACCATTGCGAAGCTCAGCATCCGGCCTCCTGGGGGCTTGGACTCTCCAGCTGCCAGCCTGCCCGGCCCCACAGAGCCCCCAGGTCTGCCGGCAGCCAGCCTCCTGGAGCCTACCCCAGCCCCTCCCTCCTCCCCTCCCCCTGTCTCTTCACCCCTGCCTGAAGCCCCCCAGCCCGAGGAGGAGCAGCCGGTGCCTGAAGCCCCCAGCTCGGGGCCCCCGTCCTCCTCCCTGGAGCTGCTGGCCTCCTTGACCCCAGAGGCCTTCTCCCTGGACAGCTCCTTGCGAGGAAAGCAGCGGATGAGCAAGCAGAATTTCCTGCAGGCCCACAATGGGCAGGGCCTGCGGGCTGCCCGGCCCACCGATGACCCTCTCAGCCTTCTGGATCCGCTCTGGACACTCAATAAGACCTGATGGCTCTGCCTGCTGATCCTGACACTACAGCAGCTCCCACGCCCGCAGGGCCTCGGGGTGGGCACAGCCGCTTGCTCCCACTCCTGCTGCCTTTGGCCCTGCCTGGCCCGGCCGTGCTCTGTGGGATAGAGATGTACTGCAGGCCCTGGCTGGGTTCTGCTCCTTTGTGGGACCCGACGTTTTTCAGCTCTTTGCTATTGAAAAAATAAACCAACCTGTTCTGGGGTGGTGTCTGACACTGCTGCCTCAGGAGGGAGCCCCACCCCAGGGCACCCTGAGAGAATTTGGGCCATGCTTGCTTGTCACACCTCTGAAGTGTGACACACAAACCCTCCTTGCTGCCCAGGCCACGTTTCTTGGCCGCTCCTTCCTGCAGCAGCACTGAGGAGAGTCTAGGTGCAGGGAGGGAGAAGCCACAAGAGCTTCTCCAGGAAGACAGGAGTGGCTGAGACCCCAGCAAGTGTGTTTTTTTTAAAAAGTTTATTATAGTCAGACACAGGCAGCTGCCAAGGACACTTGGCTCTACCCTCAGTCTAGGTCCAGTGCATTGGCCCCGCGGCACCCTGGCCCCTGCCTGGGCAGGGAGGCCCCCATGCAGCCAGCTGAGGGGGCTCAGCAGTGCCACCCTCAGTCCAGCTTCTCCAGCACCGAGGGCACGTACACCAGGCTGAGCTCGCTGCCGAAGTTGCAGACAACGGCAGCGTTGTCCAGCACCAGGATCTGGCGGGCAGGCTGGGCCTCGCTGTCCTTCCCCAGGTAGACAGTCTGTAATAGGTCCCCGTAGTTCAGGTCCCAAAAGGAGACGCAGCCCTGGCCACCAGTCACCAGCAGGCTGTCCGAAATGACGCCCAAGCTTGCACCGCAGCCCAGGTCCTGAGGGCAAAGCCAGGAGAGGCTCAGAGTCGCGTCCCAGCGCACCGGGAACCCTGTGCCCCACCTGCGCACCTGCTGAATGGAGTAGAGCTTGATGCCCATGCTGCGGTCCCAGATGCTGATGAGATCGTCCAGGCCACTGCTGATGACGCAGGAGGTGGTACAGGTGAGGGATGTGACGTCCCCGCGGTGAGCAAACATGTGGCCCACCCGGCTGCCGGTCAGCACATCCCACAGGCAGATGGCTCCATCCTGTCCTCCACTGGCCAGCACCATGGTCTGGGGAGGGAGCACCTGTCAGCAAGGGTATCCCCAGGCCCGGGCTCCAGTCAGCCGCCCACAGTCCTATCCGGCCGGCTTGGCCCCCCACCTGGTCGATGTACACAGTGGTGATGGCCCCTGAGTGGCCCTGCAGGGTGAAGAGGCAGCAGGAGTCCTCCAGCCGGAACACCTGGGGCGGGTGGAGGAGGGAGCAGACGCTGGTGCCTGGGGCTTCCCACGTTTCACTCTGACCAGGAAGTGCCGTCCTTCACACTCAGCCCCTCCCTGACTGACACTACCACTGCCCCCGAGGGACAGGCAGTACTCACCCTCAGCGTGTGGTCTTGGCTCCCAGTCACCAGGCGCCCGGCAGCAGCCTTCAGGGCGGTGATGGGCTTCTGGTGTGCACAGGGCACGGTGTGGGTCAGGCGGCAGGCCACCGAGTCACTGCTGCTGTACATGGGAGATGAGGGCGCACTGCCCCGCCCCGGGGCCCCTGAGGACAGCAGGCCAGGTGAGGGCCTCTGAAGGCACCAGCAGCACACACCCACCCACCCACCCAGCGCCTGCAGACCCCCTGACCTCGGAACTGCAGGGGACTGAGGGCAGTGTGGGTCTCCAAGGAGAAGAAATCCAAGGAGCCATTGAGCCGAGCGGCCACAATCCTGGAAAAGAAGAGCAGGGCAGCTCTCCCTCAGGGAGACTGGAGAGCAGAAGGCCCATCCAGGAAGGCGCTGCAAGCAAGCCACTGATCACCAGCCTCTGCCTGCCTCTTCATCAAATGGGATTACAAGGTCCCCTCAGGGTAGATAAGCTAATGTGTGTATGGCAGTACCAAGACACACACACCAGCGCAGGATTCCCCTACGTGTGTGGGGCACTCCGGAGGAAGGAACAGGTCTTGGGGTGGGGCCAGGTGCAGGCAGCGGGGAGGGGCTGGTGTCTACCCCATGAAAGCAGCTTTGACCTAAGCAGGGCCCACTCCATTTCCTTCTCCACAAAGAGAATTTTCTTTGCTCCCAAGAATTCCCAGGCAAGGGTGACGGAGAGATGTGCCCAGTGGCCTCAAAACCACACACGTCCACATCCTCCACCCGTGAATGTGAAAGGTCTACAGCAGACCTAGGGGGCCAGGTGCACAGGAGGAGGTGGCTGGTCAGCAGGAGCCTTAGGGTCACACCGAGAGTCAGCTTTCCTTAGAGCTAGGAACTCCCAGTGGTGGCAGGGAAGAAGTCGGCAGCAAAAATCAGGGGCACTAAGGGCAGGGGTTCCCACCCCAAGGAAAAGGGGCTCCAGCCCCAGCCAGACAGAGGTGGGGGCCAAAGCGGGGCTGAGTCCCCAGGGCCCGGGCACAGAGGTGCTGCAGGGCTAGCGGAAGGGCCCAAGAGGTGAAAGGCCGCACCCAGCCGCCAGGGAAGAAGCGTCTTAACCAAGTGGTTCTTAGGACCGGGCTCTGCAGCTGAAACCCAGAAGGGTCGGCGTCAGGGAGCTAACCCTAACTGACTTCAGAAGGGCGAGAAAGGCCGTGTGCCCGTCGCTGGCTAGTGTCACCGTGGCTACCTGCAGCCGCGGGGCGGAGGGGCCTGGGCTCGCCGGCCTCTCACCTGCGGTCCAGGAAGACCAGCGCCGTGATGCCCGAGGAGCCGTCCTCGCTGCTGCAGCAGAGCGCACCCTCGATAGCGTCCCACACCTGCAACCCAGGGCCATGAGTAGGCGACAGGGGGCCCCGACCCCACCCCGCGCGGAGAGCAGCACCCACCTCCAGCCGGCCGCTGCTCCGCCCGACCACGATGAGGCTGCCCTGGAGCTCCAAGCTCCAGATGGAGCCGCCGGCGCCGGGGGCCCAGGCCAGGGACGGGCAGTCCTTGTCGGGCGGGCCCTCGTCCTCCGGGGCAGGGGCCGGCGAGGGCGGGCGCGGGGCCGGCGGGGGCACGGCAGGCGGCGCCTCCTCGGGGTACACCCGCTGCACCAGGCGGCCGAAGTCGTAGCCCCGGGCGTCGCGGGCGCGGCCGCAGCCCGCACGGTGCCGCGGCTCGGGCTGGGCAGGCTCCGCGGGCCGCGCCGAGAAGTTGGTGTCGATCAGGCAGGTGAGGTCCGGCTGGTCCCCGAAGAGCGCGGGCGGGGGGCCCCGCGGCCGGTGCCGCAGCGGGGGGCTGTGTCCCGGCTCCTCGCGGCCCGCCTTGCCGCCGGCCCAGCCCTCCCGGGCCTCGCGCAGGGCCCCGCAGCTGTCCCGGCGCGGCCTGCGGGAGGAGGAGGTGAGCGCGCGGGCTGCGGCCGCGGGGGCGGGGAGGGGGCGGCGCACCTACCCCGGGCGCGGGATGCGCGTGATGCAGTCCCCGGTCTGCGCGTCCCACACGCACACGCGGCCCGCCAGGCAGCAGCTCACCAACAGCATGCCGTCGCTGGCCAAGCACTCGATGTCCTGCGCACAAGGGACGGACACGCTGGTTGCAGGTCGGCGGCCGCCCGCCCCGTCCCGCCCTGCCCGGCGCTCACCATCAGGTGGCCGCGCAGCACCAGCGGCACGATCTCCGTCTCGGGCGGCGCGTAGCCATAGTCGTCGCACGGCAGCTCCCCGCGCCGCCGCCGGCCGGGGCCCGCGCCAGGCTGGCCGTAGTTGCGCGGGCAGAGCAGGCGGTAGAGACAGAGCAGCAGCAGCACGAGGGCCACGCCGGCCGCCAGCCCCAGCGCCGCCACCCTGCGCGGCAGAGCAGAGCACAGCGGCGTGAGCCCGCGCGCACCCCACGCCCCGCCCGCTGCCCCTCCGGCCCGGCCTTACTTGTACAGGGTGCCGTCGCCGTGGGCCTGCGCCCCGCCCGGCGCCCCGGCCGCCCAGGGCCCCGCGGGCCCGGGTCCTGGGGGCGCCCAGGCCCTGCGTCCGTCCTGCGGGTGCCGCCCCTCCAGGGCCTCCCTCGGATTCAGGCGCAGTGTGACCGGGATGACCGGCAGCAGGCTGATGTACCTGGAGGCGTGGGGTGGCCTCAATAGGGACCCTCCTGCATTGCAGGTGTGGCCCCTCAGCTCAGCCCCGGTGCCCTCCCAGGCTGCCAACAGGGCCTGACAGGTGTGCCAGGGAAGAAGGGCCAATGGTCACTCCTCAGAGCAAGGGCCCAGGGCCACTCTCCCAGGCCATGGCTGCTGGGCACCCCATTCTGTCTCAGTCTGGTGGACTGCTTAATCTGAAACTCAGTGCAGAATTCACGCCAGCAGTGACCCACTCACCTCTTGGCCAGTGTGATATTGTAGTAGCTGAAGAGTGTGGGCCAGTGGCGGAAGGACAGTTTCCTCCAAAGCTCCTCATCCTCCGGCCCCCAGGTCACCTCTGGGGCTGGGCTGTCATGAGCACCCTCTGCCACACCCATAGGCTCCGGTGGCTCACCTGGCAGCGTCTGGTTCTCCGGCAGCTTAGAGGCATCAGGTGGGAAGAGGGGGAAGGCGGGGTCCGGGTGGCTGGCAGGCAGCACGCCACCAGGCACAGGCATGGGGCCCAGGGCACCCTCTCCCAGTGGGCTCTGCTCCGTCACCTGGGCGGCAAGGTAGGTGCGCAGCCCTGCCGGGTCAGTGTACACCAGGATGCCAATCCAGACGACAGTGCCAGCCTGCAGGGGGGTGTGGGATGCTGAGTGGGCCCCACCTGTCCACTCCTTCCACCTCCTTAAGCCCTGCCACCTGCCCATGGAAGGAACTGGCTGCCTGGCCTGGCAAGCACTGGGGCACTTAGGTTTGACACAGAACTTTCCTGCCGCAGCCTGTACCTCTGCTGCAGCCAAGAGACGGCTACCATTCCCAGGCCAGAGGACAGACACCCATGGGGCCTCAGCTTCACTCCCCACTCCCTCCAGCTCCTTGGAGAGGTGCTGCTGCCTGGCCGCCCCAGCCCAGCTGGTGATTTACTTTGCCCAGCATTTTCTGCTGCAGCCAATGAGCCAGAGCCCAGGGAAACATGTTGGGGTGGCTGCGTGGTCCTCCAGCCCAGAGTGTCCTGGCCCGCAGGCTGACAACTCCTTCACCTGACGGCCCTGGAGCTGCTGCTTCCACAGAGAGGCTGACTCCTCAGAACCGCCAGGCATGGAGCAGGCTCCCAAAGTCACCAGGGCCTGAGGACACCCCAGGGAATCAGTGTCAGCTCCTGCAGGGTGGGGCAGGGCAGACAGGTACCATAATAAGGCGCTGCGCCAGGCGGGTGCGGGCCAGGAAGTAGACGACACGCAGCCTCTTGGGGAGCCGCAGGTTCCGGAAGGAAGATGGCTGCAGTGTGATGGTGTGAAGTGTGGACAGCCGCACAGCCAGCTGCCTCTCGTGGCGTGGTGGCCGCCCCCCAGTCTTGGCTGGGGGCAGGCAGGCCTCAGGAGGCAGCCGCTTGTTCAGGTCCGCTAGCTGTGGGCAGTGGGCAGGCCTGAGTGCCAGGTTCGCACCCCTGGGAACCCCAGCGTTCCCTCAGGGCGGGCTCGGCCACCCTACCTCCATCCGGCGAATGTCAATGGACAGGACAGTGGTAAAAAACAGCATCTGGAGGAAGAAGTCAGACACCAGGCCCACGACGGCGAAGAGGCAGAACTCCTGGGCAAGAGCAAGGAGGGCGCCGTCATGAGCAGCCTGGGAGGGACCAGTGGCAGCAGCAGCCCCCTGGCTTCTTCCAAGAGGAACAAGGGAGGGTGGTGTCCTTGGAGCGGGGGCCTGACCTAATTCAGGAACCTCTAGGCCCACAGCCTGCTCCATCCATCAACTTAGCCAGAGCCCGGGCCTGTCCCATGTCAGGGCTCTCAGGACACTTGGACTACACCACCGAAAGGATGGGGCAGAGGGATCCACTGTCCTAGAACCAAGAAGGGGCATATCCCAACTCCCTATGCCTGTCAAGAGATGGAATCTTTGGAGATTCACCGTTTCCTCCCCTCCCCGTCTGACACCTCTGGCAGAGCACCACAGATCCCACTCAGACCCGGGTAAGATGGCATGGTGCGGCCCGCACCGCCCCAGGACTGCACTGAGGAAGCCTGGAGCCCTCCTGGCTCTGTTCCTCCCACCCTCAGCCTGGGGAGAAGACAGTGTCACCCTCCCTGCAGCTCTTCCCTGAATGCTCAGAGTGGCTGCAGCCCCTCGGCTAAGGGCGGGCACTGCCAGGGGCAGGGGCTGGGGGCAGCCAGGACTGGACACGCACAGCCAGCCATGCCCGAGCAGCCCGCCCTGGGCATGCAGGTACGGAGGTCAGAGGACAGCGCCTGCCTGGCCAGGCGCTCCATCCTGCAACCCAGCTGGGGAGCACCAAGTCCTCTGAGCCATACCAGGCACGCCCTGTCCCCTGCTGCATGATTGCAGCTGCGGCTGGCTCCGGGCTTGCCAAGCTGCAGGCCTGGGCCGTACCTGAATGGCGGGCACGAGTGTGAAGTAGCCGATGAGGATGATGCCCAGCTCTGTCGCCATGTTCTTCATGATGGACCAGCTCTCGCTGCTCAGGCCTGCAGAGGGCGACAGGACCTCCTGTGCACAGGCGGCACGTGGCCTCCCAGTCCTCAGAAGGCCCCGCCCTGAGGCCCCAGCATCGGGCTTCCAGGGCCAGACTCCAAGGGTCACCACCCCCACAGCTGCCACAGGGAAGGGGCTTCCGTGGCCTAGAGGGTGCAGGGAGAGCTGAGCCCCACCACCCTGCCGCACGCGGCCCCCACAGTGCTCCTGTCTGGGCCTGCACCACTATACTGTGGCACACACGGGCTCTGAGCTCCAAGTGGCACCTGGCGCAGAGCCACGCCTGTCACAGCTCACTGGTGGCCAGCCTGCCTCTGCTGCCCCTCACAGACAGGACTGGGAAGGGCGGCTCAAGAGTCCCTACCTCCAAGAGTAGGCTGCTGCTTGTCTCACCTTCCACAGACCCCCAGCCTAGCCTGACAGAGGGAGGCAGCAAGGCCACCAGCCACCATGGGCCCACAGCAGCCTAGCTTGCTAGCCCTTCTGTGTGTGTGGTTCTAGGTATCGAACCCAGGGCATTCTACCTCTGGGCTACATCCGCAGCTCTTTTTATTTTTTAATATTGAAACAGGGTCTTGCTAAGTTACTGCACATTGGCCTTGAACCTACGATCCTCCTGTCTCAGCCTCCCAGGTACTGGGTTTACAGGTGTGCGGTACCATGCCCGGCACAGCCTGGCTTGCTTTTTTGCACAGGACCCAGGCCACCCAGTGGCCTGTGTTCCTCAAGCAGGGCCTGCAGGCCCACTGCATGGTATGCTGGCAGCCAGAGCAATGGAGGTTTGGGGCCCTACTGCCTTACCTTGAGCGATCCGCAGCTTCACCTCCAGGTCCACTGGGGTGGAGACCACAGACTTGGTGAGCACCAGCACGTTCTCCAACCCAATAACCACCACCAGGTATGGGAAGATCTCGCTGGGGACAGGAAAGCAGGTGGTGAGGGGCCGAGTGCTGGCAGGCTCCTGGTGACTACCAGAAGCAAAGGGCAGAAATCCTCCCCTTCCCCCTCCCCCATCAGGGCCTCTGTCTACACTGCTCTCAGGCAGGTCCAAAACCTTGCCAAGGGACAGCATCCACCCATCTCTCCCCCAGCGTGAGAGGAGGCCCCTGGGGAGAGCATGTGTGCCCCACTGCCAAGACCCCACACGCAACTCCAGCAGAACCACTAGAGCTAGGCGGGAGGTGGGCCACTGGCCCGAAGCCCTCTGCTAAGGAGCTGCATCTGCAGAAGACCAGCTGCTCCTACAGACGCTCTCCCCAAGCTGAGCTTCTGCTGACAGACCCCAGGCAAGGGAGCCAGCGAGGGCTCTGGGAAGGGCGGGCTCAGGAAAGGCACAGAGGAACAGAGCCACTTCTGCAGAGCACTTGCCCAGTATGCACAAGGCCCTGAGCCTGGTCTCCAGTACCTCAAGAAACAGAGAAAGACAGCCAACATGCCAAGGCTGGAGACGGGACAGCGTGTTAGTAACCACTAACAAGTAGACAGGCAGGGACTGGCCACAGCCGAGGAGCCCAAAGCCAGAGAAGAGGCAGGGAGAGGCCTCCAGAGAGGAAGAGCAGGGGAAAGGGACCATCACTGAAAGTGACAGGCCACAGCACCTTGTATCTTTACAGAGCTCACTCTAGGCTCACCCTCTGTTAGTGAAAAGGAAAGAAACATAGCCTTCACACCCTTCCATGGCATAAACCACCAAGAAGCAGTGTGTGTGGGTGTATAACATACACATCCACCTCCACACACACAGTACAAACACACAAATACATGTTCTATATAAGCACAAAATCACATGAGCAGACAAATACACACATGTATGCACACACAGGTACAAATACAAACCAGAGGCTTAAAAAGAAAGAACATGTACCTCTGAAATGTCAAAGACACCAAGGTGAAGACATGGAGTAACAGCAAGTGTCCCATCCCGGGTGGGCCAAGTACCCCGCTGTGCGAGGCTCTCAGCCAAGGGCCCAGTGGAGCACACTGGCAACCTACCCGCCATTGAGGGTGGGCGTCAGGCCGAAGAGAGTGCAGAGCCCCACAGACATGAGCAGCGAGCTGAGCACGGTGACCACAGCGGCCAGGGCCAGCCCCCACTTGGACTTGACCATATCGATCTTGCCTGGAGGGCAGAGAGGCACATCAGGACAGCACCTCCAGCCCCTGGCCCCACTTTTTTATTGAAACAGGGTCTTGCTAGGTTGATGAGTCTCACTACTTGCTGAGGCTGTCCTCGAACCTGCGATCCTCCTGTCTCAATTACTGGGATTATAAGCGTGCGCCCCCACGCCTAGCTTCTTGGCCCCCACTTCAACCAAGGAAGGGAAGGCACCTGGTGTGACCAAAAGAAAGGGTCTCATGGGCTTGGCACATCTTTTGGGAACCCCAGCCAAAGAAGGGTCTTTCTCTGAGAAGTGGGAGGAGCCCTGGGCCCACCCAAGCCCCTGAGGCTGTGCTGGGGCCACAGGCACGCTGTGGATCTGGGCCCCAGGCTGCTGCCGGAGGCTGAGAGTGGGTGATGGGCATACGCGTGGAGAAGTAGATGTAGGCAAACAGGATGATGTAGGTGGTCACGAGTGGGATGAGCTCTGCGACGCCGATCTCCTCCTTGAAGTGCACATGCACCAGGCTCTCCGCCCGAAGGCTGCAGTTGGGGCTGGGGTGCAGAAGCATGAGGCGAGCACGCAGGCTACCCAGAAACCTGGGGACAAAAAAAACCCAGAGGGGTCTGCCAGGCCTCCTTCCTCCATGCTGGGTGGGAACCTCCCTAGTCTCCAGGGGTGCGGGAAGGATTAAAAAGCTGGCAAAGTTGTCCCCAAAGCTACCTACTCCTTTCCTGACCTACTATGCCACTCCGATTGCCAAAGGCCCAGGAGAGCTGAACGGAGGCTCCCTAGGTGCCTCTGCCACCATGGGCACAACAGTAATCAGCAGGGGCCGCGTGCCCGAGGCTCGAGGGGAACCAGAGGACAGCCAGGACAGACTCTTAGTCAGCTGCCAGCACCCTTTAGTGTGACAGATAGCAACATTTCAACAGGAGGCCACAAAATAATCTGGTCCCCAGGGCATTCTGAACCTCAGCCACACATGGACATGAGCCTCCCATCAGACCACCGGGAGCCCCACACCGCAGTGCCTTACCTGGCATGGTAGTGCTGGAAGACCAGTGTAATGGTGTAGGAGATCATCCTCCTCCTCGCGTAGAGGCTCACCCCGCTGTACTTCCCGGGAACACCAAACAGCAGGTCTGCAGGCGGAGACCAGCAGCTACTAAGAAGCAGGGACAGCCACCAGGGTCCTCCCACCCCGTTCTGCAGAATGCCCATCACAGCAGACGGTGTCTAGTGCCTCCTCATGGGCTGCAGGGGCCTGGCCAGGATACCCTTGAGTGTGGCTGGAGTCTGCATGGACCACGGGGGCCTGGCCAGGCTACCCTCGAGTGTGGCTGGAGTCTGCATGGGCCTGGCTGGGCTACCCTCGAGTGTGGCTGGAGTCTGCATGGGCCTGGCTGGGCTACCCTCGAGTGTGGCTGGAGTCTGCATGGACCACGGGGGCCTGGCTGGGCTGCCTGCAAGTGTGGCTGGGGTCTGCATGGGCTGCAGGGCCTGGCTGGGCTGCCCTCGAGTGTGGCTGGAGTCTGCATGGACCATGGGAGCCTGGCTGGGCTACCCTCGAGTGTGGCTGGAGTCTGCATGGACCACGGGGGCCTGGCTGGGCTACCCTCTAGTGTGGCTGGGGTCTGCATGGGCCTGACTGGTCTGTCCTCGAGTGTGGCTGGGGTCTGCATAGGCCTGGCTGGGCTGCCTTCGAGTGTGGCTGGGGTCTGCATGGACCACAGGGACCTGGCCAGGCTACCCTTGAGTATGGCTGGGGTCTGCAGGGGCCACGGGGCCTGGCCGGATTTACCCTTGAGTGTGGCTGAAGTCTGCAGCGTCTTGGGCTCATGCTGGTGGATGGTCCCGATGATATCAGGGTCAGCATGGAAGCGCTCCCAGTCATTTTGCCAGAAGTTCCCAGGGGACAGCAGCAGGCAGCCATGCTCAGGGAGCAGGTTCCGGAATTTCCTGAGGCCTGGCAGTAGGTCGGTCACCTGCAGGCACACGTCCTCCAGGCTCCTGGTCCCGGAGCTGTGAGGGAAGACGAGGTGCTGTGTGTTCCCTGGTATCCCAGAGGGCCCAATGACTGGGGCAGCAGGGGAAGTACTTCCAGGTGACCACCCCACCGTGTGGCCCCCTGGCCCTCAAAGGGCATGAAGAGCCCAGAGCCTGTCACCTCCAGGAAGAGGGAAGTGTGGGGAACACACACTGCCCCCAGTAAACACTGGCCAACTCAGTGGGCCAGGGAGAAATTCAAGGCTTCATTTCGGTCACCAAAATCCTTGTCAAAGTCCGTGGCCAACTAAAACGGCCACAACGCAGCCTGTGGAGCCTGTGGGCTGGGGGTGAGCCTTAGACTGGGCTTCGGCAGGCATCCCAGGTGGAGCTGGCCTCTCAGCAGAGCCAGCACTGCAGTCCTATCTCTTAACCCAGCACTTGTCAGCCGGATCTCAGCCAGCGGGCTGGAGTCAGGCCCATGGACGCTTACTCCGCCTGAGCTGTGTGGTGGGGCTGGAGTGCTCAGAAAGTCAGAGATGGCTGGCTCGCTGGAGTTAAGCTGAGGGCTGCTTAACAAGACACAATGAGATCCCTGAGAGGGGTACCTGTCTCTCAGCACGTGGTTCCGGATCTCCTCCACCAGCTGGAATGCCCGGGACAGAGGTGAGCGGAACACATCCACCGCCAGAAGGTTCTTGTGCCAGGGAGACACTGAGGACTTCACGAATATCTGCTGGATGTAGGCCACTGGGGCACCCACATACTGCAGAGAGATGGGCAGAGCAAGAGGGTCAGCTCAGCAGGAGGGAGAAGCATGGCCCACATCCAGGAGGGTCTACTGAGCATGTGCTGTGGGCAGAGCGCTGCCCACAAGCTGACCAGGGCCAGGCTCGTCCTCTTGACCCAGCTCCCAGCATGCAGCCCCACTTCCCAGAACTGGTCTCTGGCTGCTCTCGTGTTTGCAGCAGAGGCCATGTGGCTGGCAAAGCCTGAAACATTCGTGACCTGGCCCTTCAGGAACGTGGCTGCTGACTGCAAGAGACCACAAGCTCCCCCGGGATGGAGCCTGCCACGTGGGGCCGCAGGCTTCCAAGGTGATGGCCCAGCTTTAGATCCCCGTGCTGCAACTGGAGGCGCTCTGGACTCTGGGCTTGTATCCTCCTGTGCAGGAAGGGCATCAGCACTCTCCCTGCAGCATCGAGGTTGGCACACATCTCACTCGTGCATGTACACACATGGGCACATGATGACAGACACCAGCCACCAACAGGGGGCACACCACCTGCATGGCCCCACGACAGTCCCACCAGACCAAGAGCTTGGGCGCGCTCTCCAATTTGGCTGGCTTCCCTCTGCTGGCAGTGTTCCAAGTCTCGGCGACTCTTTGGGGACCTCACCAGTCACTTTTCATCCGTGCATGGTCTACAGTGGCCTGCAGGCTCCCCTCTGGGCCCCTGCTATTCACTACCCTAGCTCGGGGCCCCAGAGGCAGACCTCAGACAAGGGGCCTCTCTGGGAGGGTGCAGGGGAAAGGGGGGCAGGCAGCCCGTGGACAGGGGGAACGAGAGCCAAGGAAGTGCATACCAGCCCCTGCCATCAATGGAGGATGGCTCCTAGGCATGACCCTCCTGCACGTGGGGCCCCACACCAGAGCCCTCTGCCAGCAAGGTGGAAGGCAGGCGCTAAAACTGTAGTGAAGGCACAGCAGGGCCTCCACTCACTGGGCTCTCTCCCAGCCCCTACGTGACACTCGAGTGAAAAACTGATAAAAGCAAATGAAGCTGGGTGTGCACACCTGTGATCCCAGCAACTTGGAAGGCTGAGGCAGGAGATCATAGGTTCAAGGCCAGTCTCAGCAACTTAGTGAGGTCCTGTCTCAAAATGAAATGAAAAGGACTGGGAGTGTAGTTCGGAGGTAGAACACCCCTGGGTTGGGTCCCCAGCCAAAAAAAAAAAAAAAAAAAGGAGGGGAGGGAGGGAAGGAACATGGTATCCTACGTCCGTCCATGACGGACAGACGAGGCAGGAGGAGGAGGCAGGATGGCCAGTGGAGTCCAGATGCTGACAAGGAAGGGCTCCCAGATGGATGGCAGTGGCAGCAGCCTCCTAAGGTGGCCCCACAAGCCATGGTTCCCGCCCTCGTGACCGTCCCCTTCAAAGCAGGCTGGACATGCGAATTTGCTCCTGACACACAGACACAGTCGAAGCAATGCCACTCTTGAGATGAGGTTGCCCTGCTGGGAGGGGCACTCCCTCTTTTGGAGCCACCCCTGATGAGATCAGACACCATGCTGTGAGCTGCTCTGGATGGGGCTATGCACCACTGAACCGAGGGGAGCCTTTAGCCAACAGCCCTTGGTTCAACAGCTGGCCAAGAACCCGCTGACAGCCAGTGGGCGTGGAGGCAGGTCCTCTCCCAGCTGAGCTCTGAGACACTGCAGTGGCTGAGACCTGAGCTGACAGCCCAGAGAACACCCAGACTTAGGGAGAGAGACGTGCCCAAGGTCACACAGTCTACAGGGAGCAGAGTTGGGATGGAAACCAGGGCTGCCTGACTCCCAAGCCTGTTTTTTCTCTACAGCCAACCTGCCCGGGTAGTTCTCAACAACGTGAGTTCCTGTGGAGACCAGGATGCAGACACAAAGGCGGGCACAGCCAAAAGGGAGAGGAGCAGAGGCCCTGGGGGGCCACCACCATTCATACCCGAGACTGCTGCCCAGGGCATCTTGAAAGCCTGTGTCCAGGCTCTGGCAGCCACCACAAACACTGCGATGCTGGCCTTGAGGCCACCGCTGTGGGCCTGCCAGGAGGGAGCAGTGTCAGGGACAGGTCCCTGTGATCATGCTGGGGGCTGAGGCGGTGCTGGAGACCTCAGGCTATGTTTTTAAATGTATTTCCTATTTTAAACACAATCCTTCCTTCACGTGTAGACAGAGCTACCGAGAACTCCAGGTATTTTACCTTTACACTGTCCCAACTTCAGGCTCCCTTCAGAGCACAACGCGGAGGCCGCCCATCGCTGGGCTGTTCTGGAGAAGAGGCTCCTCCTCCAGCCTGGGCAGCCAGCTGGTGTGGAGGGAAGAGCAGGCTCAGGACACCCACCTGAGTCCAAGGTCCTGCTCCCTCCGAGCGTGTGCCTGGACAAGGGCCTGTGGCCCCCAACCTCAGCCCCTTCCTTCCTTACTCAAGGACATGGAAATATAATTGCAGCCCTTGCCAGTCACCAAGGACCAATCACAATAATGTATGTGAACCATCTGGCAAAACGTCTGGCTGAAAACCTTGTCCCCAAAAACTACGAGCGACTTGGTGTCCCAGGCAGGGTGGTCTCAGCCTCCAAGTCAACGTCACACATCTTCTTACCAACACCTGGGTAGGCCAAGGTGCAAACTTCAAACTCCATGGGCCAGATTCAGCTTGGTCCCACCTATCTTGTCAGCCACCATACTCTGAGAAGAGTGCAGACCACACCTCCCAAGTAAGTCTGCTGTTGCTTTAACTCAGCAGGAAACATGTGGCCACACAGCATAGTGGAGCTGGGAAGGCTTCCGGGTGACCCTGCGCTCTCCAACTCTGCCCTGGCAGGCCAGACCTGGCCACGGCAAGGATAAAGATGGTGGCAGCCTGGACCTCTGTTGACCACAAAAAAAAAAAAAAAAAGCACAATGCAATTTCTCTAAACATCTACTGGAATGGCTTGACAACAAACCGACTGGACAACTGGTAGGACAAGGACTTGAAGGCACAAAGCGGAGCCCTGACATATGGACTGTAAGCAAAGAGAACGGCACTTGGTCTCCGCAGTCTTCCCTCACAAGTACAGTGTGCTCGGGTTTCCTTAGCTTCCGCCCAAGGCCCCGTTCTCCGTCAGGACCCCGCCACACTGCAGTTAGCCCCAGGTCTCCTGAGGTTTCTCTTGGCTTGTGACAGGCTCTCAGACCTGGATGGGTGAGGTAAGCTGGTCGGGTACTTGCAGGGTGCCCCCTCCTCACAGCAGCAGGATCTACCACCTCCCTCCTGAGGTGTCTGTCGTGGTCCCCACTCCGAGTTGCTCTTCCCCTCATCATATGCGCCCTTTCAGGGGCAGTTGTTGTGCACAGTCTACACTGGAGAAGTGGGGAATCACAGGCACATCCCTGAGGAGGGAGTATCCATGGAGATTATAGAGAATTCTCTTACCTAGGAAATTTGTCTTTTGGTCTTCATTTATTTATTTAGGTTAATCAAATGAATTCAGGATAGAATTAAGGATACTCCTTTATACTGTGGCTATACAAATAAATATATATACACATATATGTAATTGTAATTCAATATTTATTTATTTACTAATTTATTTATTTATTTATTTTTGCGGTACCGAAGGTTGAACGCAGGGGCGTTCTACCTCCGCGCTACACCCCCGGCCCTATTTTTTATACTTTTTTTATTTTGAAACTGGGTCTCATGAAGTTGCGGAGGGCCTCACTAGGTAGAGAGAGAGAGAGAGAGAGAGAGAGAGAAGAGCTGAGGCTGGCCGCAAACCCGGATCCTCCGGTCTCCGCTTCCCAAAGTACTGGGATTACAAGCATGCGCCACCATGCCCAGCTTACTAATTTATTTATTTATGCTGGGGGTTGAACCCAAGAGTGTTCTCTCTCCAAGGTACACCCCGAGCCCTTTTTATTATTTTATTTTGAAACAGGGTCTCACTAAGTTGCTAAGGGTCTCACCAAGTTGCTAAGGCTGGCCTCGAACCTGTATTCTTCCTATCTCAGCCTCCCAAGTACAGGTGTGTGCCACTATACCTGGATTATTTTTTATTTGGAAACAGGATCTTGCTTAAGTTGCTGAGGTTGGCCTTGAACCTGCAATCTTCCTGTCTCAGCTTCCCAAATACTGGGAGTATAGGCATGTACTACTATGCCTGGCCAATACTATAGTTTATTTTTGTTTTTTGCAATAATTGTTCTAGCATTGACCAGTGGGAGCTTCTCTTTTCTTTTTTTTTTTTTTTTTGGTACTGAGGATTGAACCCAGGGGCATTCTACCTCTGAGCTACACCCCTAGCCCTATTTTATTTTTATTTTGAAACAGGATCTCACTAGGTTAATGAGAGTTTCATTATTTGCTGAGGCTGTCCTCGAATCTGAAATCCTTCTGTCTCAGCCTCCCAAGTACTGGGATTACAGGCCTGCATCAGTATGCCCGGCTTCCCCGGTCCTTTTTTAAAATTTTTGTTTTGAAAAAGGGTCTTACTCGGTTGCTGACAGTCTCGCTATGTCGCTGAGGCTGAGGCTGGCCTTGAACCTAAGATCTTCCTGTCTCAGCTTCCCAAGTACATGGATTACAGGTACGAGCCACCATGTCTGGCTCCCTATGTCTCTTTAAAACATGTTTATTTCAAACTGGAACCTCCTTGTCTTTTCTTCCCGCCCAGGGCAGGGTTCCTCCAGAACAGTGGGCCTCTGGCTGGGCCACACACTTCCCTTAGGCACAGCACAGGCAGCAGGTGACAAGGGAGGATGGCTTCCATATGGAAAGTGAGGCCAATGTCCCAGGTCCCAGAGCTCCTCCACCTGCCTGCACTCCCTGCCCAGCACTGCACCCACTGCCTGTGCAGGAGCTCTAGGTCCTTGAGGTGTGGGCCTCGCTTTCCCCATGGAAGCTATCCTCGCTTGTCACTGCCAGGTGATGAAGCCGACAACAAAGAGCCCTCAGCCACGGGGCCGGGGACGACTGGCAGGCAGCCCCACTCAGAGCCAGCCTGACTCCCTCGTGTCCTCCTGGACTGGCTGTTGCACACACGTGGGGCTGAAGGGTGGTGGTCGAGCTGAGCAGTAAGGCGCTCTTTAGCAGGCTCGAGGCCTGGGTTGCACCCCCAGCACATGTGGGGCTGAGGAACCACTGCTGGGAGGACAAGAGTGGAGCTGACCCAGAGAGGACAAAACTGAGAGATGGACACCTCTTGAGGCCCAAGCCACAGAGTGCAGGGTGTGTACGGCCGCCCTGCCCCAACCGTGAGAGCTAAGGAGCCAGAATACTCCCTCGTCACAGCTTTGGGTTGGGTTGACTTTCTGTTCCTCGTAACACTCCAATATTGCTGCAGGAGGTAAGGTAGCTGACCACTGAGCTGCACTGCGCCATGTGACCAATCCCAAGGCCCGTCTGCCCTTCTCCATCCTGCAGAGGATGGGGTGCTGATCAGGGAGGAAGCACACCATTCTGGTTCCTGAGCCAGCAAGTCACCGTGCACATCACTCTGTCACTATCCCAGGTCAATGGAGGACACTTAGGGAAGTGCTCACAAAGAAACAACCTCTCACAGGCATATTACACACCCGTGCGGACAATCAGGCCCAGCGGACTGACTCTACCAGTCAGGAAACATCCACAAACACAAGACTGCCCTGCTGGGACCTGGGAACCGTCAGCTCCATTACACAGCACGTCATGGGGCTCATGAAAGCAGCAGGTTTGACCAAGAAGGTCCCACAGTGAGCCTATAGTCCAGCTGGGACGTGACACCCAGCACAAATGGGGTTCTGCTGCAGAACTGATTCCTGCCAGAATCGGGCATGCTCCCCGTAGCCTCGCAGGCAGACCCCATGGAGCCTGGGCTGTGCACTCCCTATCGACACCATGCGTGGCTGTAACACATGCCTATCTTACCAGATATATCACTACTCCAGCAACAGGAAAGTCAAGCTCACAACATGTTACCTGGCTGCTACATTCACCAAAACGGAAGCGGGTAGGAAGGTGTCACCACTGTCAGAGGGGAGGCAGGAGAAGAGCTGTTCCCTGAGCGTGGCTTCTCCTTCAGTGGCCCAGCATCAACCTGTGGCCCACAGCACAACACAGGAAGGACAGGTGCCGTGTCCATCCCACAGCAGGTGAAACGTCCAGAGGTGAGTTGTCCAGCATGAGTTCCAAATACTGAACACAGAGCTACAGTGCGTGAGGTCCCCAGTCTGAGCCCTTCAACTGGAGAGACTGTTTTTCTTTCTCATTTTTATCAGTGCTCAGTCAACAGAGAACAGCAGTCCAGAGAAAGCAGTAGTCAGGGTCAGAGGCCCAAGCCCTCTACTCTAGTGTTGGCCTACATGAACTAAGTAACTCAGGAACTTGACCACTCCGGGCCCAGATTCCTTACCTGTGAAAAAAGATCAAACCCTGCACTTTTGATCTGACTGGATCATGTAGATAAAATGGCTCTGAAAACATCAGTGGCATGCTGCAAGGAGTAGGCAGTGCTGGGACTGTGGTGACAGAATGCTTTAGGGATGCTCAGGGGCAAGAGGGGTTGCCCATGCTCTGCACGTCCTCAAGGACGACCACAGGGCCAGCTTTTTCAGGACAGCCACACTTGCACCATGGGGTGTTTTCTTTCGATAAAGGTTATTCATTAAACGTATAACTCGCCGGGCGTGGTGGCGCACACTTGTAATCCCAGTACTTTGGAAGGCGGAGACCGGAGGACCTGGGTTCGCGGCCAGCCTCAGCTCTCTCTCTCTCCGTCTCTTTCTCTCTCTACTTAGTGAGGCCCTCCGCAACTTCATGAGACCCGGTTTCAAAATACAGTATAAAAAATAGGGCCAGGGGTGTAGCGCGGAGGTAGAACGCCCCTGGGTTCAATCCCTGGTACCGCAAAAAAAAAAAAAAAGTATATAACTCAGGATCCCTGGTACCTTCACAAAGCCGTTGGAGTACGCGAGTTCCCGCACCCCAAGCTGACCACCCCACTCTGGCTGGCAGAACCTGCACGGGCCAATCGGCTCCCTGTCTGTGCTCTCCTCAGCACCGTGCTGAGCACCTACCCACTCCGGCTGCTCGCTGGGCTCTCCTTGTTTGCGGTCAGAGTCCACGGGCGGGGGTGAGTAACCCTTCACGGGAGTGGAGAATTCCACAGGTCCTGTTCCAGGCAGGGGGAGCTTCAGCAGCGGGTAGCTGAGACAGATGGAAAGGAGAGAAGTGTAAGGATGGCGTGCTTGCGAGGCAGTCCGCAGCGAGACCGCAGCGCCAGAGGAACCCAGCGACTGCAACCATGTCCTCTCTGCCAGGAGGCCATCTGCACACGGAGTGCTGGAGCATACAATCCCAGATCAGAACCGGTCAGGCTTGTAGTCAGGAAAAGCTTACAAGGAAGCCCAGCTAATAAATAAAAGTGGTTAAATATTTTCAGAGTCCCCCCACACACACACACATAGAGTAACAGTATAGTCTGTCTCAAAGATGTTCTGATTAAGGAGATATATAAACAATTATGGTGGACTGAAATAAGAATTAATTTAGTCTAGGACTACAATGTTTGCATAGTAATCATAGAATGAGGTCAGTTGTTGTTCTCCTTTTAGAATAGATGTGTGTGTTTTGGAATCTACTCATGCTTTCAGGCTATGGAAGGGGTAGCCCGGGGAGAGAGTGAGCAGCAGTAATGGAAATCATGTACTGTGCGTGGTAGTGTGCTAGGAACTGCTCTAAGTACTGTGTGTGATTAGCTTTGCAAACACTTCTCCCTAGGAAGTGAGTGCTATTACAATCTCCATGTTATATAGGGAGCACAGAATGATTAAGTAACTGGCTGAAGGTCACCCAGCTGTCAATTAACTGAGCCAGGTTTTCAACTCAACCTGTCAGCTTCAAAATTTGTACTCTTCAAGGCCGAGCGTGGTGGCGCACGCTTGTAATCCCAGTACTTGGGAGGCGGAGACCGGAGGATCCGGGTTCGCAGCCAGCCTCAGCTACTTAGTGAGGCCCTCCGCAACTTGGTGAGACCCGGTTTCAAAATAAAGGATAAAAAATAGGGCCAGAGGTGTAGCGCGGAGGTAGAACGCCCCTGGGTTCAATTCCTGGTACCGCAAAAAAAAAAAAAAAAATTGTACTCTTCAAATTGAACTGGAGATTACTACAACAGGAAAACATCTTTGGGGACAAGAGAACCTGCTTATGCTGGGTCACAAAAAGCACTGGACCTTGACATTCGCCTCTGGCCATCACCCTAAATCCAGGATGTGTCCAACCTGTGGGATGCGAATGGCCAAAACAGAATCCCCTGGCAGAGGATCTGAAGATGGCTTGCTTCTCCTGCCTGCTTCTCCCTTTTTGGACGTGTCTTCTTTTCTGGACAGTTCTGGGAGTTGCACTGGTGGTTTTTCTCAATAGTCATTCATTCAGCAAATATTTGAGCATCAACTCAGGGCCAGACATTGTGCAAGACCCAGAGGTGAACAAGGCAGAGGAGATCGCCACTCTCTTGACACTTACATTCCAGTCGTGGGGGGACAGGCCAGCAAGGCACACTGGAGTGCGAGGCTTTGGGCCACACCCACAAGTTCACTTGCAGCAACTCAGAGCCGGTGGGTCAGGGTCAGTGCAAACCTCCCCGACCATTTCCTGTAACTCCTCTTCGTACCCCAATCTGTGCCACCTGGTCACCCAGCCACAAGGGTCCCTTACGCTGTCAGGCCACCTCTGGTCTAGGCCATGCAGTAACCTATCGAGTGGTCACCTTAGCCCCGGGGTCGCCCCCTTCCCGGGCCACCTCCACCCCTCAGGGCCTGTGTGCCCGCCTCCTGCAGGGTCTCTTGGCTCTCAGTGCCTCGCCTCTGTGGTGGAGATGGGCCCACGCGGTATGCTCTGCCCCAGTAGCGAGGCTGTGCTCTCCCACTGAGCTCCGACCCAAGCCAGCAGATCTACAAAGCACGGCTCCCTCTCAGCCACAGGTGCTTCCTGCCATGGCACTGCGAGTCTCTGCCCCAGGGAAAGGAGTGCCTGCCCCACCCCTCCTTTTGATGATTTTTAATTAATTAAATTCAATTAACTTAATTAAGTCTTTTCTGGGCTGGCTTCTCGTTCTTTATACTCTAGAGATGAAGCCCTGGCCTTTCTCCACATGCCCCTGCACAGCTCTCAGCTCCCTCTACTGTCTAGTTGTTAGTGCATTACATTTGTGTTTTCGTTGTCCCAAGGTATTTTCTAATTTCCCTTCCGACTTTTTTGACCTGTTGATTAGTTTTAGACTGTGCTGTTTTATTTTTTATTTTTATTTATTCTTTTTTTTTTTTTTGCAGTACTGGGGATGGAACCCCAGGGCATTCTACCTCTGAGCTATACCCCCAGTCCTTTATTTTTGTTGGAGGATCACAGGTTTGAGGACAGCTTCAACAAGTAGTGAGACTCTCATCAACCTAGCAAGAGACCCTGTTTCAAAATGAAAAAATAAAATAGGGCTGCGGGTATAGCTCGGAAGTAGAATGCCCCTGGGTTCAATCCCCAGTACCACTCACACACACACACAAAAAAAAGATTAGGACTTGTTTGTGGCCTAGGTGTGCCCATCCTGCAACGTCTGTGGGCACTTGAGGAGAATTGCTGTGCTAGGCCGAGTGTGCTGTGTCCATGGTGTCTAGCTGTTTTGTGATGGTGTTCAAATCCTGTCTCCCCCTGACTTTGTCTGGTTGTTATATCCATTATTGAAGTAGTATACTGAGGTTCCCAACTATTACTGTAGAACTATTTTGGGGTTCTGTTGTTAGGTGTGTATGTTTGGAATTGTTATATCTTCTTGTTTTAGTGAAACATTTATCAGTATATCATGTCCTTCTTTGTCTCTTGTACACTTTTTGTTATCTGATAATATAACCATCCCAGTTCTCTTTTGATTACTACTTGCATGAAATATCGTTTTCCATCCTATCATCTTCTGTCTGTGTTCTTATATTTAAACGGTAGTGGACATCTAAAGTATCTAAGCACTTTGATCTTGACCCCTTTGTCCCACAGCCCATGTGGTGGTCAGAGTCCTGGTGCTCCAATCTCAAGGCATCGAGATTGGAGCACCACCTCCATGGCTCCAGGGCTTCGCGAAGGCTAAGCCACCCCCAGCTGTCACCCGGAGGAGCAGGCCACCTCACCAGACTCCCCGAGTCCCCCCCTGAATCACCTCCTTTTCTCCTACTCAGGTGTGGAATTGAAGTCTGCTGGCCACACACCTTTGTGTTGCCACACCTGGATGGCCTACTGCCCGCCTGGGACCCAGGACACACAGAAACTGCTGGTCCCCACCTTCACCTGGGCTCAACTTCCAGCTGCCAAGACTCCTGCCTGTTGGCCTGAGTGTGTCCTGCCTCAAGGAGACAGGCCGCAGTGCTGAGAGCCGTGCTAGCAGAAGCAGCCCTCTGCAGCGATCCAGAGATCAGAAAATAGCAGCCCATGAGCAGCATGAGGAACCCCGAGCAACTCAGCAACCCGCAGGGTCCTCTCCAACCTGCATGGGGCGGTCCAGCCAGTCCCGCCTCCTTGCCAGGGCAGGTCCGGAGCAACCGCACCCTCTGTCTGGCTCAGTCACGGGTGGGCCATCCCTCAGACCCATGGCCTAACCTCTAGGAAAAGTGAACAGACGCCTCCTGCCACAGCGCCTACTTGGTACAAGTTTCATCAGATTTTCCCAGAGGAAAGAGCGGTCTCCACGCCCGCGCCTGGGGCCAGGCTCAAGAGGCTCGGCACTGAGGTCACTGGAAGTAGCGTCCTTGTTCTGTCACCAAAACCCACACTCTCTACCACAGCTCAGGGAAGAAAGCGACACACCCTTGGCGCTGTTGGAGGGAGTGGCTCCACACACACCCTCTCTCCTCCCAGTCTTCTGCCTAACAGGGAAGGGGCATCCCTCAGCTGTCACTAGTCATCCTCCCCTCTGGCCCTGCTGTTCACTTCCGGGTGACCTGGGGGTGGGGAATGGGGTGAGCAAATGTCTTGCTACAGCTCAGGAAGCTGCTGGATCTGAACAGGGATATTACATGTAGAGGTCCTGTGGGTTCCAGCTGACAAAGCTCTCATCCTAGGAACAATGAAAGTAAATAATTAATGGAACCTGAAAATCTAACAAAACTGCTAAACACTGTCTACCACCCACTGTGTTTCCTTCGGGCGACCTGAGAGCCAGGACAGAAGGTGACAGTGAGGTCTATGTCTCTGGGTCAGGAGCTCTGGCCTCCCGGCCATTGAGTTGCAGAATCTGTGGATTCTGGTACAATTTTATCGTCAGCTAAAAAAATAAAACAGGCAAGGGGATGCCTGCTCTCCCTGCAGGGCCTGGCTCAGTGTTTTCATCTTCTCCCTCTGCACCAAGGCTGGGCACATCCGCTACACGCATCATCCAACTGCACTGGCGCAGACGGTGGCTTTTTGGTTTTGTTGGCCTTGGGAACACCAGTCTGAGATGGCAGGTTCTGAAGGGAGGGACTGTCTGCCTCAGCCTGGCACAGGGCTGGGCATGTATTATGAGCCCGCCTTTGGGCTTCCTACTCAGCTTCCGTTGCATAGCGCCATTTGCCTCAAAAAGCCTGCGTTCTCTGTTCTTGTCACACCACTGGGACCCTCTTTCTCAGACCTCTTGTTCAAAGAGCAAACACCTCATGATGAAAGGTACCAGCACCAGTGCTCCTCCAAGGGCACTTCACATGGCGGTGTGGAGGAGGGACAGGTCTGGGTTGGCCACATGGACCTGCAAGCTGCCATGCTTCCTACTCACGAGCCCCAGGAGGTACAATCCTCTTCAAGAACATCAGGGGCCAGGCGTGGTGGCGCACGCTTGTAATCCCAGTACTTTGGGAGGCGGAGACCGGAGGATCCGGGTTCACGGCCAGCCTCAGCTCTCTCTCTCTCTCTCCCTGTCTCTCTCTCTCTCTCTACTTAGTGAGGCCCTCCGCAACTTCGTGAGACCTGGTATCAAAATAAACTATAAAAAAAATAGGGCCGGGGGTGTAGCGCGGAGGTAGAATGCCCCTGCATTCAATCCCTGGTACCGCAAAAAAAAAAAAAAAAGAACATCAGGACACTCGGTGAAGTGCCCACCGCACAAGACAGCGCTGAAGACCCACCTGGCAGTGGCCAATGACTCAGGCTAGTCTTCCTCCTCCCAGCCCACAGGACTGAGGCTCAGCCACACACACTGGGGGAAGGCGCACGTCAGCCGGCTCCGCTGCCTCCGAGGTGTTCTGGTAGCCAGACACTGTCCTTATCACACCTGCCCACTCCCAGCCTTCCATCCCACTCTAACCCACCCTGACTCAGGAGGTGTCCTCCACACTTGAGACTGCGGCCACCTCACAGTTTTCATGGCAGAGGCCCCTATGTCATAGACCCAAGGGCAGTCTATTTTGAAACACTTGTGTGATATCAAATTACTCAAAGATTATTCAAAGATAAGCCCCAACAGCACCCAGGCAGCTGCAGTCTGTACCCCATGCCCCTGCCAGGAGGCAGCCTGCTCCTGGCCGGCTATCCCAATCCCCAGAAGACACATCTGTCCCGTGTCCTGTAGCTCTGGCTGTCTTTGTGAAAAGAGAATGACAATGGTAACCTCTTCAACTTCACCCCTCATCAGAAGGCGATACGAGTGACAGTGACCAGGAGTGCCCCCCCACTGGTGCTATAGAAACCAGAATAAGATGTTGGGTGTAGTGGCACACTTGAGAGGATGAGACAGGAGGAACGCAAATTTAAGGCTAATCTTGGCAATTTAGCAAGACCCTCAGCAACTTAGAGAGACCATTTCAAAATAAAAAAAAAGAGGGCTGCGGGGTGTAGCTCAGAGGAAGATATTCCTGGGTTTAATCCACAGTACCAAAAAACAAATAAAAAAATTTTTAGAAATCAGAATAAAGTGCAGGCGTGGTCGCAGGTTCGCGGCCAACCTCAGCTACTTAGTGAGGCCCTCTGCAACTTAGTGAGACCCTGTTTCAAAATAAAGAATAAAAAATAGGGCTGGGGGTGGAGCTCGGAGGTAGAATGCCCCTGGGTTCAATCCCCGGTACCGCAAAAAAAAAGAAATCAGAATAAAGATCTGGGTATGGTGATATACACACCTGTAATCCTAGTACTTGGGAGGATGAGACAGGAGGATAGTCAGGGTGGAGGCCAGCCTTAGCAACTTAGTGAGACCTTGCTTCAAAAAACAAAATAAAAAAAGATAGCCAGGCGTGGTGGCACATGCTTGTAATCCCAGTACTTGGGAGGTTGAGACCAGAGGATTCGGGTTCGCAGCTAGCCTCAGCTACTTAGTGAGGCCCTCCGCAACTTAGTGAGACCCTGTTTCAAAATAAAGAATAAAAAATAAGGCTGGAGGTGTAGCTCGGAGGTAGAATGCCCCTGGGTTCAATCCCCAGTACCGCAAAAAAAAAAAAAAAAAGAAAAAGAAAGGTATCGACTCAGAGAAAAAACAAAAACTGGGTGCCCAGAGCACTCCTCCCTCATCACTTCCAGTGGGTCGCTGTAAGTATCTTGTACGATACAACTTAGTGGAACCAGGGAGGCAGGGTAACAGAGTGCCCATACAGCCACGGAGTTCCCAGGCCTGGATTTAAACCCCATATCCTGGATTATTGGCTGGGTGGACCAGGAGAGTCTCCAGGCTCCCAACCTTTGTTTAGTGGAGACATGGCTGACCGAGTCCTAAGGTCCCCCAGGACGGAGGAGGCACCAATGCGGCCCGGCAGGACATGCTCAGGGAATGACGCTCGTCTTTCCTCTTGCTGCTGATGAGTGGGGACAGAACTGGACAGGAGGCTCCATCCTGGGCCGCCCTTCCAGCACAGCACTGCAAACCTCCACACATGCTGGGCACACAGTGCATCTGGAGACCAGAGTCCTTTCCAGAGAAAAGGGCACTAAGGGGGTTCATCACATGGCTGTCAGTGTTTTAGAGCCCAGAGGTCACAAAGTGTCACTTTACGTCAAGCTCCTAATTTCACATCATCACCCACCAGCCTCAGACTTCCGTGAAGCCTGTGGCAGACATACAGGCAGGAGCTAAGGCGCTAAGGGCACCCATACCTCCCACCACTGTCCCAGGCAACACAGCTGACCCCAGATCCATGTGAGGCGGGAGGGAGCTGCACGTGAACACCCAACGATGGCTGAGAGTGGAGGAGCGGGCCTCCAGGATCAACTTGCATGAGGGCGTGCAGGGACTGCTGGAGTGGCCTCGGCCTTGCATATGGAGGTGCGCGCTCTCATCCACGCGCTGACAGGACACTGCCACTGTCACGAAGGGAAGTCAGAGACAGTGCCTCTCAATTATCTCACAGTTTCTTAGAAGTATCCCAATTGAGCTGGGCGTGGTGGAGCACGCTTATAATCCCAGTACTTGGGAGGCTGAGACAGGAGGATCACAGGTTCAAGGTCAGCCTCAGCAACTTAGCAAGGCTCTCAGCAACCTAGTGAGACCCTGTTTCCAAATAAGAAATAAAATCGGCCTGGGGGTGTAGCTTGGGGGTGGAATGCCTCTGGGTTCAATTCAATCCCCAGTACCAAAAATAAAAAGAGTGTCCCAACTTTTTTATTTTTTAAGTACTAGGGACCGAACACAGGAGTGCTCTACCACTGAGCTATACCCCCAGCCCTTTTGTTTTTATTTTAAGACAGGATCTGGATAAATTGCCAAGGCTGGCCTTGAACTTGTGATCCTCTGAGTCCCCGTAGCTGGAATGACAGGTGTGTGCCATCGATCCCAGCTAAACACCATTCTGACACAACGCACCAGTGATAAGAACAAGTCTGAGGAGTCACCAGGTCAGGGTCAGCCTGGATCATTTTCTTTTATTGGCTAAACATCCCGGGACGAGAGCTCTCCACTTGGCAGTTTCAATGAGTCCAAGATCCCGTTGTGTAAAAAGCCCACAGAATCTGAGGGGTCCACAGCAGTTATGATGAGGAAAACTACTGACCTGAGACAGTAGTTCGCCAAATCCAGGGCACCCAGAAACTTACCAGCAGGCTAAGATGCAGAGCCCCGTGAACAGGATAATGGGGATGGGGTAGGATGCGCAGAGCAGCCCATGGTTGTAGAAGGCCCGAGATATCTTCTCACGCAGCCTTTCAGTCAGGGTCATCCTCAGCCAAAGTCACCTTGCTGCCATCCCGGAAAGTGACCATGGATCAGCCTGGGAGACGCTGGACACCACTAACAGTGGACACCATCTGCAGGGAACTGGGCAGAAGGGAGAAAAGCCAATTAACAAAGAGTACCTGGCTCTACACACTAGGGCCGCCAAAGGGAGGTGGCAGTCATGTGGCCAGAGCGCAGTTACAGGATGCCGATGTACAGGCCACACGCATGACACGAGTTTCAATACCCACACACGCACAAGCCTGGTAACCCCTCAGGTGACCACGGCCACTCTCCAGTCGGTCCAACCAAAGAAGCCAAAGAACCTTCCCTTTGGTTCTGCCTACAAACGTCCAACCTTCTTCACTATCAGGCCCCTGAAGTAGAGTTGCCAAGTGAAATCCACTGTGGTGCAGTCTCTGATCCTGCCTGCCCAGCAGCAGCCCCCTTTTCTGAGTAACAGGGCAACCAACTCCCTACACAGGACTTGGCCACCAGTCAGGTGCCCCTCCCTGACCCAAGCCACACCAGCCAGCCTCTCTCCCTGGACCTCGACTTCTGAGCAGAAAGGAGGAGGACGGGGTGTTGGTGATGCTGTCTCATCCCCACCACAGCTCCGGTGCACAAGATGCCTGGGCTCTTCTGGCTCCGGTCCTTTCTGAGGACTGGCTCATCAACTTTTTTTCCAGTCTGTACGTCACCTCATAGCCTTCCAATCAAGCCTTTACTCCTATATTGGCCAAAGTTAATTTCTGTTGTTTGCAAGCAAAGAATCTCAAACAAACTCAAATAGAAAACTCTAGTAGAAGACACAGGGGTATACAATGCTCCTCCTGACTGAGCTCTCCGATGGAATCCGAGTCTGAGGCCACTCTGTCCCACTCTGCTGCTTCTTGGCCTGGGAACCTGCCCAGACATGCGTCTTGGCTCGACGAGGCTGCCTGGTAAAGACCCAGGCTGTAAAGATGACTCCTCACAAGTGTCAAGACCAGAAACAAGAAGCAAAAGGAGTCATGCAGGCCTCACGCAGAAGCCAGACAAGCAGCTGCCACCCTTCCACCTTCCTGGAGGCACCAGCCGTGGCGCACATGCCATTTCCAGACCAGGAGCCTTCCAAGGAAACACAAAGAACTCTCTGTGGGTCCAGTCAGTGGGCAAAGGAAACAGGAAGCAGCGGAGACAGCTGCTGGTCCCCAGGGCAGAGGTGCTTACAATACAGGGAGCAGGACAGGTCCAGGAGTCTCTAGCAGAGGACCCGCTACTGCGCTCACCACCACACAAACCAAGACTCTGAGGAAGCCACTTCCCGCCCCTGTGCCCCACCCTCCCCAGAAGTGTGCTGGCTCAAGACACCATCAGGATCCCCAAGAAGGTCACTGCAAACCAGCCGGTCCTTGACAAGCCCCACTCCTCTTCCTCAAATGTTTCCCCTGCTCAGGTTCCAGGACAGTCTACGCCTACTATCCAGTCCCCTTCCCAGGCCTCTTCTGCACATACCTCTGCAGCCCAGCTCCTATACTGGGAACTATTTTTTTTTTAATAAAGAATACACCCCCAGTCCTATTTTGTTTTTGTAGTACTGGGGATTGAACCCAGGGGCATTCTACCTCTGAGCTATCCCTCCAGCCCTATTTTATTTTTATTTTTAAATAGGGTCTTGCTTCCTCGAACCTGCAATCCTCCTGTCTCATCCTCCCAAGTACTGGGATTACAAACATGCACCACCACACCCAGCTGCTCCCAACTATTAACATGCGGCAAAAGCTATCTCATTCATTTCCATTCTGTGGCTAATACAAATCTGACTTCCATTGATCTTTTAGTAGTTATACTAATAATTAATTTTCATAGCACCCGAAAAACAGAAACCTGACATCTAGTTCATTGCACAGCCCACCTACCTGAACCTAGCAGGAAGAGACATTCTTCATCTCCGCTCTACAGTATAAATTGTAATGCAAAGCTATTCCAAAGCAAAATTTACCCAACCTGAACTGAAACCTGTTTTTCTTACATTGCCCCACACTTGCAGGTTGCTTCAGATCAAAATCTACAACTCTGCTTCCTGAATTTTTAAAGAGACAGTCATAGCCAAACTTGGTAGAACACACCGATAATCCCAGTACTTGGGAGGCTGAGACAGGAGGATCGTAGGTTCGCGGCCAACCTCAGCTACTTAGTGAGGCCCTCTGCAACTTAGTGAGACCCTGTTTCAAAATAAAGAATACAAAATAGGGCTGGGGGTGTAACTCGGAGGTAGAATGCCCCTGGGTTCAATCCCCAGTACTGCAAAACAAACAAAACAAAATTAAAAATAAGACCAGGCGTGGTGGTGCATGCTTGTAATCCCAGTACTTGAGAGGCTGAGACAGGAGGATCACAGGTTCGAAACCAGCCTCAGCAACTCAGTGAGGCCTTCTGCAATTTAGTAAGACCCTAAAGGGCTTGGGGTGTAGTTCAGAGGTAGAATGCCCCTGGGTTCAATCCCCAGTACCACAAAAAAAAAAAAAAAGAAGGAAGGAAGGAAGGAAGGCAGGCAGGCAGGAAGGAGCGAGCTGGGCATGGTGATGCACGCTTATAATCCCAGTACTTGGTCCTCCGCAATTTAGTGAGACCCTGTTTCAAAATAAAGATAAAAAAGCCGGGCGTGGTGGCGCATGCTTGTAATCCCAGTACTTTGGGAAGCGGAGACCGGAGGATCCGGGTTCCCGGCCAGCCTCAGCTCTCTCTCCCTCTCTCTACTTAGTGAGGCCCTCTGCAACTTGGTGAGACCCGGTTTCAAAATAAAGTATAAAAAATAGGGCCGGGGGTGTAGCTCGGAGGTAGAATGCCCCTGGGTTTAATACCCGGTACCGCAAAAAAAAAAAAAGAAAAGAAAGACAAAAAAATAGGGCTGGGGGTGTAGCTTGGAGGTAGAATGCCCCTGGGTTCAATCTCCAGTACCATAAAAAAAGAAAGAAAAAGAAAAAGAAAGAAGAAAGAGAAAGAAAGAAAGAGAGAGAGAGAGAAAGAGAAAAAGAGTCCTGTCCTGGAGGTCTGAGTGGACATTACATAAAAACATGAATGACCCTGCCTTTGTGGAAGACCCCACAATAAGCAAAAACAGGCTGGGCACAGTAGAGCACCTGTCATCCCAGCTAATCAGGAGGCTCATTTTTTGTCTCAAAATAAAATACAAAAAAAAAAAAGGCTGGGGAAGCCAGATGTAGGGGTGTATGCCTGTTATTGCAATACTTGGGAGGCTGAGACAAGAGGATCACAGGTTAGAGGACAGCCTCAGCGAGGTAGCAAGACACTCAGCAACCTAGCAAGACCCTGTTTCAAAAACAAACAGACCTAGAGAGTTTATGGGCTGGGTCTTACCCACCAAGGCACAATGGGATGCTCCTCTCGTCTCTTTATCCTCTTTGAAGGGGTCTGGCCCATTTCCCTGGTATTATATATTATTATTATTATTATTATTATTATTATTATGCAGTACTGGGGATTGAACTCAGGGGCATTCTACCTCTAAGCTACACCCCCAGCCCTATTTTTTATTCTTTATTTGGAAACAGGGTCTCACTAAGTTGCAGAGGGCCTCACTAAGTAGCTGAGGCTGACCTGTGATCCTCCTGTCTCAGCCTCCCAAGTACTGGGATTACAAGCATGCACCACCACGCCCGACTTCCCTAGCTTTAGATCTTTTTTAGACCCCTGCGCTTCATGCCATATGCCTTACTACCATGGCGTTTCAGCTATAAAACAACCTACACGCGCCTAGGAAAACTCACAGGGCAGCAAAAACATCCACCAAAAATAACAAGAGCTATGGGAAGAATGATGCTGGAGCAAGACATGGAAATCTACAGAATTCCGTGGCTAGCAGAATAAACAAAGTAGTAGCTAGCCTAATAAACTGGAGACAGTTCTTTCTCCACATTACTTGCATCAGTCAGAAACTCAGGGTCTACGCTTCTTCCTTGAAGGTATTCGTATCCAATAGGGAACAAGTTTTTTGCTACAGATTTGATCTTTTATTTTTGTTTTCATTTATTTATTTTGGTACTGGGGATTGAACCCAGGGATATTCTACCTCCAAGCTACACACCCTAGCCCTTTTATTTTATTTATTTATTTATTTTTTTTTTTTGCGGTACCGGGGATTGAACACAGGGGTGTTCTACCTCCGCGCTACGCCCCCGGCCCTATTTTTTTATACTTTATTTTGAGACCGGGTCTCACGAAGTTGCGGAGGGCCTCACTAAGTAGAGAGAGAGAGAGAGACAGGGAGAGAGAGAGACAGGGAGAGGGAGAGAGAGAGAGAGAGAGAGAGCATGCGCGCACGCGCGCGCGTGTGTGTGCGAGCTGAGACTGGCCTCGAACCCGGATCCTCCGGTCTCCGCCTCCCAAAGTACTGGGATTACAAGCGTGCGCCACCACGCCCGGTGCTTTTTATTTTTTTTTATTTTGAAACAGGGTGTCCCTAAGTTACTGAGACTGGCCTCAAACCTGAGATTCTACTGTCTCAACCTCCCAAGTACTGGGATTACAGGTGTGCGGCACCAGGCCCGGCTACATCTTTGATCTTGAGTGTCCCCTAAAGGCCCATGCATTAAAAGCTTGGTCCCACTGGGTGTGATGGCACACACTTGTAATCCCTGTACTTGGGAGGCTGAGACAGGAGGATTATAGGTTCAAAGCCAGTCTTGGCAACTTAGCGAGGCTCTCAGCAACCTAGTGAGACCCTGTTTCAAAATAAAAAATAAAATTGGAAGCCGGGTGTGGTGGCACACGCCTATAATCCCAGTACTTGGGAGGCTGAGACAAGAAGATCACAGGTTTGCGGCCAGCCTCAGCTACTTAGTGAGACCAGTTTCAAAATAAAGAATAAAAACATAGGGTTGGGGGTGTAGCTTGGAGGTAGAATGCCTCTGGGTTCAATCCTCAGTACCAAAAAATTTAAAAAATTTAAAAAATACTAAAAAAGCTTGGTCCCCAACGGGGCATAGTGGTGCACACCTGTAATCCCAGTACTTGGGAGGCTGAGACAAGAGGATCAAAGGTTCAAGGATAGCCTCAGAAATTAGCAAGACTCTCAGCAACCTAAGGAGACCCTGTTCCAAAACCAACCCCCCCCCCAAAATTATAAAACAGATGCTGGGGGTATATCTTGAAGATAGAATATCCCTGAGTTCAATCGCCAGTACCATAAAAAGCTTGGTCACCCAGGCTGAGACAAGAGGATTGCAGGTTCTAGGACAGATTCAGCAACTTAGAGAGACTCTCAGCAACCTAGCAAGACCATTTCCAAACAAAAAATAAAATAGGGCTGGGCGTGTGGCACAGAGGCAGAACGGCCCTGGGTTCAATCCCCAGTGCCACCAAAATAGAGCAAAACAAAACAAGCTTGGTCCCCAGGTGGTGCTGCCTTTAAGAGGGCAGGCCCAGTGAGGTCTTCTGATGGGGGAGCAGGCAATGCCCTGAAGGGGACAGGGGACCTGGCTCTTCTCTCTCTCTCTCTCTCTTTCTCTCTCTCTTTCTCTCTCTCTCACACACACACAGCTACTTAGTGAGGCCCTCCACAACTTAGCAAGACCCTATTTCAAAATAAAGAATAAAAAATACGGCTGGGGCTGTAGCTCAGAGGTAGAAGCCCCTGGGTTCAATCCCCAGAATCACAAAAAAAAAAAAAGAGACCTGATGAACATATTTATCAAAAGAAAACGTGATCCAGGCTAAGGCTTCTCCAAGAAATGCCTTTACTGCTCTTCCATCTGCATTCGGCTTTATAAGAAAGAGACCTGGTCTGGTCATTCTCACCACATCTACCACTGAACAAAAAGAGCCTACTTCTATAGAATTCTCAGCTTTCCCCCACTTTAAAGGCCTTACATATTGCTATAGCTTGCTTTTTTGTTTTGTTTTGTTTTGTGGGGAGTGGGGATTGAACCCAGGGGCATTCTACCTCCAACTTACACCCCCAGCCATTTTTTACTTCATATTTTGTTTTGAAACAGAGTCTCGGTAGGTTGCTGAGAGTCTTGCTAAGTTGCTGAGACTGGCCTCGAACCTGCGATCCTCCTGTCTCAGCCTCCCAAGCACTGGGATTACAGGAATGGGCCACTACACCTGCTGAGTTTTCTTTTTTTCTTTTTTTGCGGTACCAGGGATTGAACCCAGGGGTGTTCTACCTCCACGCTACACCCCCGGCCCTATTTTTTTTTTATACTTTATTTTGAAACCGGGTCTCACGAAGTTGCGGAGGGCCTCACTAAGTAGAGAGAGAGAGACAGAGACAGGGAGAGAGAGGGAGAGAGAGGGAGAGAGAGAGAAAGAGAGAGAGAGAGAGAGCTGAGGCTGGCCACAAACCTGGATCCTCTGGTCTCCGCCTCCCAAAGTATGAGCTTTCTTTAATTATGAGGAAGCTTGACACTGATTGCTTCAAAACTTTAGCCTACCAGGAAAGCAGTCGTCTATGAAGCAGTAAGATTTCCACGTTACTGAACTGTTCTTCAATTTACAATCACAAATGCGCCAATTCCCTTCTCAGACCAAACCCTCCCAGCGCCCCGGTCTCTTCCCATGCCTGTGCGTGCCAGTCTCATTTCCATGTCGAGGCCTGGCACATGCTGTTCCCTCCTCCCTCCCCATCCTGGCTCCTTTCACCCTTCAGGCCTCAGAAGAAATGTCACTTCTACAAAAGACCTCCCTGGTCATATGCTCCCTTTGCTGTTCCTCACGGAACCTACTTCTCTTTCAGAGCATTTAAAAGTCTAATTATGGCTGGGCGTGGTGGCGCACGCTTGTAATCCCAGTACTTTGGGAGGCGGAGACCGGAGGATCCGGGTTCGCGGCCAGCCTCAGCGCACTCTCGCTCTCTCTCTCTCTCCCTGTCTCTCTCTCTCTCTCCCTCTCTCTCTCTCTCTCTCTCTCTCTCTCTCTCTCTCTACTTAGTGAGGCCCTCCGCAACTTCTTGAGACCCG